>WEKY01002103.1:205435-228983 GCA_013390045.1 Picathartes gymnocephalus | reverse complement strand
AAAAAAAAAAAAAAGCATTCCCCTGTAAGCATGCACAGCTTTGCAGCCCTGCCAGCCCAAATATTTGGATTTTTCTGGTGGAGATGGAGAGTTTGGGGAGCTGGAGTGTATCTTTGGCTTTGGCACAGGATGGGACGTGCTCCGTGCCCTTCACCTCCATCCCTTTGCAGGGAATCAGCCCCAGGGAAGTGCTGGAGACAGTTTCTCCACCTTTTTTTTTTTTTTTTCCCCGCGGTGATATTTAGGATTAATAACTTGAAGAAAACACCCCCTTCCTCCACTCCTTCCTCATCCTCCTCCCTGGCCAGCGCTCATTCACAAGTGACGAAGTCTATTCATCACCCCCTCTCTAAGCACCATGGGCAAATCCTGTATTAGCCACACGTGCAAGCTCTTTTTTGCCTCCCAAGGAAGTTATTTAACAAGTTTTTCTTATTTTAAACGAAGGTTTTTTCAGGAATTTCCCCCTCTATCCTGTGACAGATGTGACCCGGCCCCGATCCCGCTGTGGTGACGCACAGTCCCCAGGGGGTTGTGCCCCAAATCCCTGTGAAACACAAACTTCTGCACTGCCAGTGGCAGCTGATTTAATGCCAGGATGCCTTGCAGTACCCTCAGAAATATTCTTTTTCCTCATGGACACATTCCAATGCATGCACATAAGAAAAGGGCTTGCTATGGGCTGACTCCAGACACGACAAAAATGCTTTAGATACAGCAACTTAGATTTCCTCAATTAAACCACAGGTTGGCTATATTTAGGTCAAGAGATTGGTCAGGAAATTAAACTCATCCTTTTTTTAGTTTGTTTTTTTTTTTTTTCTTTTATAGTCCTATTGGTACATCCTAACCACATCAAGCCTTAAAAATAATTCTCGTGTGAGTGTTAAACCCTGTTCCATCACATTTCTCCTCAGAGGGGAAATAATCATGATAACAGCTGTGAGTTGATGAGTCTGAAGGAGAACTGAAATTGTGTGAAAAGGGGGCAGCATAGGGACAAATCTGGAGCACCCCCTGCAGCTGTGTGCTTTAACTGGAATTACATCCTCCTGCAGCACAGGCACAGAGGAAATGGGTCCCCAGTTTTGTCCCCGACGCTTTTTCTGCAGTGAAAGGTTATTTTTTGCATGATGTCTTTAAAATGCTTCTCTCTCTTTACTCCTTGGTGGAAGGAGTCGAGATCTGAGTCAGCACATGTAAAGACACGGGCCTGGCTCCTGGCATGGATTTTGGGTTGGGGGAAGCTGTTCAAATGATTCGTGTAGCAATTTTAACTCCCCTCCCTGCCCCTTTGCCCCCCATCAAACCCTGAGAGCATCCGTGGTCCCACGTGGGATGTGCAAGGTCCTGCAGAGGGAAACTCCACCAGCCAAACCCAGCCTGCAGAAGGGGACTGTGCAGCAAGGAAATCGGAAGGATTTGGTGCTTTTATCTCTTTTCATCTCTGAGTTTATTAAAGTGCAAATGTCAACCATGGAGACAGCTATCACATGCAGTGCAGTACACCGAGAAACACTTTCCACACCATAAATGGAAGGAAAAAGGCTTCGTTGTGATTATCTAATGCACAAAGGACAAAACTGAACCAGGGCTCTGTGCCCTTCCATAACAGAAAGTACTAAAGCCATGAATTTGAGGGCCTCTCCAGGCCCTCAACTGACAAAACAGAAAATACCAAGAAGGATGGAGTGTTTATAGAGCTCAGGGGTTTTTTTTCCTGAGCTTTATGTTAATTATATGTTTGAAGGGATGCTTCTACTCAGAACTTTTTTAATTTCAGTATCTTTTTCTTAAGATCATAAATACATAATATTATAAATCATAAATACTCCTTAGAGTATGAATTTAAGAACTGTAGTGGACAAGTCCAGGTCACCTGTCTCACAGAGCTGAGGTTTATCTGCCCAGAGATGCTGGGCCACAGATATCCTGGGATTCAGTTTTGCTTTGTGCTCTAAAAAAAAAAAACAAAACAAATGCATTGAGGTACAAACCACGTGAATATAACATGATACAGAACACATGAACATGCTTTCAGCAACAAGAATAAATATTACCATGGCTACAGGATCTACTTCACAGCTTTGTGAGATGAGGATAAATAAACTATTTCCAAACTTGAAAAAAAAAATAATCAGAGATGAGTCTTACAAATAAACTTTGATTTTTAAATTAAGGCAGCTTCAGCAGGAACTCCAAGGCTTTTGTTGAAAACAGACATTTTCTAACACCAAAAGTGTACTCGTGCTTGCAGGTAGAGCTCTGATTCACAGTCCAGTTCTCCTAATTCTGAGGATTAAAATGAGCAAAGATCTGTGCATCGAATACCAGGTGTGCTCTCTGCAAAAGTCAGCGTTCCATCAGTAGGTCTAATGTGGGAACTCTGAAATCCAGTTCATCTCTCGGGCATGGGCGTGAGGTACCTCTGGCTGAATCATTTACTCCATGGCCGGGAGGCAGACTGGGAATTCAGAATTACAAGAAGCTGTTGCTTTTTTTTTTTTAATAAGTGAATGATGAAAAAGGATATCTAAGGGGAGGGCTAAGGAAGCCAAAGGAAAGCACTGAATGAAAAGCCCATACCAAAGCAAGACCTTCAGAAAAGTGACTCTAGTAAGGTATATCATACACCTGGAACAAAACCAGATCCTAAAACCTTCCAGGAAAGAAACAGCAGGAGCTGGAGCGGGGGTTGGTTTGGCTCATCCAGATGTGCGATTCTCCTTCCCCCTCTCCTCTCAGCTAATAAAAGGGTGAAGCCAAATAATTGCACAACAAATGGTACTTCAAGTATGTAGAAACACGGCCGGCATGTCTCAGCGGGGGGATCCTGCATGGGCTGGGGAAATTGTGCACCTCGTGAAACAAAGCTGCCCCTCGCAGCAGCCCCAGCGCGCAGCGAAGGCACGAGTTCATGTCCTGCACACAGCTCCCTCTTCCTCCTACAGGCCTGCACCCCGACAGTGAAGGGCAGTGAAATGAAAAGGAGCAGACAGAAGGGTTATTTTGTTCAAACCTCGTCTATTCCAACGCGAGTGCCACTATAATCACACACAAAACGTACACGCAACACGCACCAACCGGCTGGTTCACGTTTTTACAACACTGCCAGGATATTCCCCTGTGCTTGTACACACCTCATGAAATGCTAAACTGGACACACAGCTGAAGATGCATTTCTGACCAAACAAAGGGAAAAAAATATCCTGCTGCCTTCACCTGCTCAGCTCCAGCTCCTGGAAGCAAACCTGCCCCAAAGCCCATCGGTACCAGGGCTTTGGCCAGGGTGGGTGGAGGGGCAGGATTCTCACAGCTCCTGATGCCACCTCCCCTCCCATCCCTGGCCAAGGCCATGCTGAGCCTGATGGGGTCAGCTCAGCTACTCATGGCCTTTACCCAAAAGAGGGTGTGAAAGTAGCATCCCCTTTGTCCAGGTCCTCTCAAGAGGCTGGGATTAGTGAGTGGTGGCAGTGTCCAGGGCACACACCTGCCCTGCTGGAAGAATAAAGCTGAGAGGACAATGACAGGGATGCCACCTACATTTTATATATATGCATATATAATATTTACATATATATAGCTTCCAACAAGAACAGCACAAGGTATTTCTGAATTATCAAGGAGCTGGAGGATTTTGTTGGAGCCTTTCTGAACTCTTTATCCTTTTGTCTCTCTCCCCCTCGGGCTGAAGCAAAGTTTGGGTGAGTTTGTGGCTTGCAAAGCACAGCTGTCCAGTGGCTTCTGAAGAATTGCACTTGGAGTAATTCAAGTTTCTGTAGTTCAAATATTGTCTACCCTGCTTTTCCTGACACTTGTGCACGTACCAGCATAACTCGAAAAGAGCTGACCACAGTGTAACAGTGGGAAAGTTAAACTCTTCCTCTGGAAAATGTAACTCCAGGTCAGCAGCTCCTCTGCAGCTGGGAAACAGAAGACAGCCTATTTGAAGGTAAAATAAATAATAAAACGAAGTGAACGTCCTCAGAGTATTTCAAAGTGCAGCACAGATTTGGGTAAGGCTCTGATGGACCGTTCAATCCCATGTGGTCACTGAGGTGGTGCTTCCACCAGTCCTGCTCCCTCCACTGCCTCTGCTGACCCTGAGCAGGGAAGTTCTTCATCTCTTTGTGTCTGTCCATACGGAAAGCTGAGTAACTCTGCCTGCCCTCCAGGCAGGACTGCTTCTGCAGACCCACAGAGCAGTTAATGTTTGCACGGGTCTGAGAAGATGCCAAGTGCCACAAGGGGCTTATTCTACAACCCAGAAATCCCACCCGCCTCCAGGAAGCAAATATTTCCTCCCAAGGGCATTTGCTGCTGCTTAGCACTACTAGTTCTGCTGGGTAGGAAACCCCAGAGGACAAAAGTCAATTTTTATAAAAGACATCAGTACATCTACCTGCTCCTGAGCCCCAGATCGTAACACACCAGCCCCTTATCAAGGGGGCTACAGGTGCTGCCAGGATTTGGCAAGATGCTCAGCTGGGAGTGAAGATTTGAAAAGCCTTTAGCATTTCCAATACATTTCACTCATTGCTGTTCCCTGGATGGAAATTTATGCCTGTCCCTAGAGCTGCTCCTGCTGCTTTGCAAAGGGGTTTTTATCTCCATCACCCCAAACCATTCAGGGCTCTTTGTTCGTGTCTCAGCACTGATCCAAAAGCTGCTGGGTGCTGCTCAGCTTCGACTCTGGGGTGGGGTTTGGGGTTTTTTTTTTTGCTTGCAGGAGTTTGGATTCTCCATCCAAACTCACAGCACAGCACTGGGGACACAAATCACCTGGCAGCCACCAGGCACAGCACCAAAGCCATCCTCCACCCCGGAGTACTTATTTAATAATCATAATATAATAAAAGGCTCGTTACAAAACCTAGGAGCACTGCAAATATTTCCAGTATTTCTTTTACAAACAGAGCTGTTCTGCTGTGGGTTTGCAGTCCAACCACTGCTGTGCTGGATTTAGTGTTCAAGATCTTAACAGCAAAAAACGGATTTTTTTCTTTTTTTTTTTCTTTTTTTTCTTTTTTTGGAAGCTTTCTACTTTGTGCGGCTTCTGGAAAAATGGGAGCTGTAAAGTCACATTAGTGAGGATCCAAGCAAAATCTGTAACAAAAGTAAGGCAATTTTCTGGTTCTTTTTTTTAAAAATGGGAATTCAAGCTGAAAAGGTCCATTTAACTGCCAGTAGATGGCAAAAATATCCCGTGTTTGTCTTGATTACCTTAAATCATTAGTATAAAAGGCTTAATGTGGTGTTCTTTTCCTTGCTTCACATAGAAACTTGCAGAACGTATAAATTAAAGTGCAACTGTACAAAAAAAACCTAGGAAAAAACTTCAAAGGGTCACAAGAAGCTATCAAAAAGATTAAATTTGTTTTCAAGTTGAATGACTGCATATCTGGGACCAGCAAAAGTCTTTTGCTTTGTTTCTTAAAACAGAACACAAAAGAAAAAAAAAAAGAAGAAACAAAACCAAACCCCCCACCCAGGATTCTTTTGGCAAAGTTTTCATAAAGCATTTGTTCCTTGATTAGGCTATTACTTCACAGTCAAGTAAATGGAATTAAATACCATGTCAAAGCCAAGCAGATGCCAACGCTGCCCATTAGATTAATCCTGTGTAATAAAAAATAATAACACTTTTAAACAAAGAAGTCACACATGCATTAGGGTTTACCCTGGGGTAACAAGAATTTAACCTTAAAAACCCCTGCAGTTCGTCTTAAAAAATAAAATCCCATCCTTCAGATAGCCAGTAGCAAGGGAACAGTAAAATTCCAGGTTGGGATATGCCTGCCTGGTCAGTGGAGAGGCGAAGGTCACAGTCCAGTGGGCAGCAGCAGGACGGGAGAGCCCTTGGGCAGGGGCAGCAAGTCCAGGAGCAGGGAAAGCAGGTTTGGCAGTGATTCTGGGGAGGTGACAACAGGCTGCTCCTGCAGCAGAGGTGAGAGCTGAGTGCTCCAGAGCTGTGCAGTGCAGCTGGATCTTGCCCAGCCCCAGGGTGAAGCGCTGGTTTTTTGAGGTGGGGGATCCAGATCCTCTGCTCACCTGAACCCTGCTTGGGATTCAGCCCCTGGAGCCCGTGGTCAGGCAGGGGAGGGGGGAGCAGGGTGGTGATTAAGGGCTGGGAAAAAGGCAATCTGCCTTCAGCTCCGAACGTGGTGAGCAGGTCAGTGCTGTCCAGAGCCCTCGGGAGGAAATCAAGCACCTTAGGGACACTCCTCTGCAAACACTTGACACGGGGAGGCCTCCCCACGGCAGGTTTGCACCAGGATCTCTGCACATCCCACCTTCCCTCCCTATCTTTAGCAGAGGGAAAAGGAGAGGGGAGGGAGGTCATATTGCACTAGTGCAGAAGCATCTAAGCAGCTGCTGCTTTGGGGAGGAAAGTGTTAGAGAGGCCAGTACCTGGGTGTGAACACTGCAGAGCTGCTCCATTTCACAGAGCTCCTGGTCAACCCCTCTGCCCTGGCTCAGCCCATCCTGGCCCTGCTCTGCACAGCACCGGGGAGACATCAACCTCCCTGCAGGAAGCTTGGCTATGCCCCCATTAACTCAGCATGAACCAGGGGGGAGGTGTTTTCCAAAAACTCAGTGATACGTTTGTTACTTTACAGCCTTGACATTTCCTGTGGGGTTCACTAGGTGAAAAAGAAAAAAGGGGGGTATTGGATACATTTCACCAGGCACAAGGAGAGAAATGAAGTTAATTTCCTCCTTGCCTCGCTAGAGGGGAGGATGTTTTGGGTCTGGGCTTGGCTCTGTGCCACGGGCTGGGGGGCAGTGAGGGGAGGAGGAGGAAGAACAAGGAAGCAAAAGAAAGGAGGGGCGGAGGAGTCAGCGCGGATCCTCACGGTGCGTGGCCGGGCGGTGCCATCAGCGAGCCAGGGCCATGATGAGGCTGGCACACATCTCGAAGAAGTCCATGGTGTGGCTGCCCAGGCGGGGGGGCACCGAGGGGATGCTGCCCACGAAGGAGCCGCTCAGGGAGCCCGTCAGCGACTGGCACTCGGTGGCCGCGGCCGCGTCAATGCTCAGGCGCGGCCGGTGCAAGCCCGCAGCCGAGCAGGAGCGCTGGGGCGTGGAGGAGCCAGACCTCTGCTCCATCGCCTCGTCTTGAAAAGCCAAAAAGAAAGAAAGGAAAAAGAAAAAAAGTGGGATTAGTTTGGCAGCTGCAAGGCAGGTGTGGTAAGGCAATGGGAATGGCAGCGGAGATGAACAGCTTGAAAGGGCTTTTGCTGAAATGACACAGCCGCATAAGCGCTTCAGACTGCAGATGGTTCTGAAACTTCCAGCCTTGCCCTCCCACGTGTTCTCCATCTCCTACTCACCGTCGATGCTTTTGAAGTCCAGCAGGTAGCTGCGGTTGTCCACCTGGTAGAGCTGCAGGCTCATCTTCACGTAATTGCCGGTCACGGGGTTCTTGCGGCGCACCCGCAGGTGGTAGGCGTTCACCACCTGAAAAAGGAGACCTGCCCTCAGCAGGGACACGCCAGGCAGCAACAGGAACACTCCTTCCCTATCTTTCCTAAATATGAGCAAGACATCTTCTGGGCAAAACAGTTTCTCAAAAGGACAATGCCTACAAAATTGAGCAAATGCCTTCATTTCCTCCTATCTTTAAATATTCTTCTTAAGGCTCTGATTCACCAGATGCTGGCAGAGGGAGCTGCAGTGATCCATCAGGCACAAAACTGATGCTGGCTCCTCCCTCACCAGCATCCACAGCCACAAGGACCAAAAAGTCCACTCATGGACTGACATACAAGGACAGTGTCCATGAAACCAGGGCAAGCTGGGCAGAGCAGCCTCTCCCATCAGCACAGCTGAACCCAGTGTTTGTGGATCAGCCTCAGGCTGTGTTATTTCCCCTCGCTGCTTCCCACCTCACAATCTGCTGCATCTCATTTACAACGAGAACTTTTCTCTGCACTATATTTATGAAGCAACTGCGTGGATGGGAGAGTTAATTCTGATGAAGAGTCACATCTGAAGGTATTCTTAGGGTGGGAAAGACTATTGTGAAAGCTCCTCATATGGAATAAGCTCCACTGCCCACACAAAGACATTGGGCTGAGTTGGTTTGAGAGGCTGTACCAGAAATACAGCAGATTAGTTCACTCTCTGTAAAAGCATGCAGCTAACAAATGTCTGGCTGGTGTGGGCAAATGCACCTGGCCATGGCCCATCTCCTGCCTGGTGCAGGGAGATCAGGTTTCTGGAAGCTACTTGGCTTTAAAGATGTAATATTATCAAAAATAAGGAGGAGTCAGGAGGTTTTAAAGAAGCAGCACAGTGAAATTCACACAGCGCAATGCTTGGGACCTGGAGGGAGGAGGGGATCTCCTCTGGTGATGAAGATCTGGGCTGAAATTCTCCTTACCTGCCTCCCAATGCTCCCACAATGCTGCTGCCAAAGGCCACAAGTCAGGAAGGCTCACCTCAGGGGCTGCACGAGGATTTAGGGAGTCAGGCACAGCAGCAGGGACCCAGGGCTAACTTAGGGATTTACTATTCTGACTTTGAAAAACACTGACTAGATGCTGCACAGCCCTGGAGAAATACCTGCAGCAAGCACTGTCAGCTAAAACATCTGGGTTTAAATGAAGAAGCTGAGCCCTAAATTGAGGAAGCAGTAACTGTCTGAAAACACATCTGGTCCATGAGCACTGCTGCATCTCCATCAAGGAAAAGGCCACCATATCCAAGGTACAAATCCTGCACTCAGGGCCCCCTGCCCCTCATCCGTGCACCCCTTAGGACAATGCATACTGTGCCATTTCAGCATTTCAGTCCTGGCAGGACCAGGCAGAAGTAAGGAGAGTTCCTCTACTCAGGAGCACTCGAGGTGACCTCGCAAGGAATTAGCCACTAAAATTAGAAATGTGAACAGCTCCTCTTATCCCTGCAGCTAAACGAGGCAGAATCATCTTTCCAGCCAAAGGCTTGGAGCACTCAGAAAGAAACCCTTATTTCGCGCCATAAAAAAACACCACAGACACTGAAGCACAGCTGGCACCTTAATTCAGCAAGTTTGCAGTAGGAAGGAATAGCAGGGATGATCACAAGGCGGGGGGCATTTATCTGGAAACAGGTGAGGCTGTAACCATACAAACCCCCCTGAGCTTATGGGATAAAGGATGCTGGAAACCCAGGGCACCAGCACTCCCTACCTTCCACTCAAAATCCAGCTGCTTCATAGCCCGGTACACCTCGGCCATAATGTCATAGGGTTTGCTCTGGCTGCGGATCCCCAGGTGCCACTTGGCCTTTTTGACGGTCAGGGGCTTTGGCTTGGTGGTGTTGAGGGCGTCCAGGGGACAGCGGGCTTTGGGGCTGTCGGCGACGAGCGGCGGCATCCGCTCGGGGTGCGGCTTGACGCCCAGAGGGATGTGCAGGGCGCTGTCGTCCATGAAGGAGCCGGTGGGGGGGCTGGAGGCCAGGTAGAACTCGCTGGCCTGGTTCATGATGCGGCGGTTGTCGATGACCAGGTGATAGGCCACGGCCAGCTGCTCCTGGGGGTCTCCGCTGTACAGGCTGTTCAGCACCTCCGACTCGGTGCACTCGAACTTCTCGCACACCTCCCGCACCGCGTCGTCGTCGATGACCGTGGCGTCGTAGGAAGGGTCCTCTGGGAACAGGTAACTGGGCAGCTCCTCCTTGAACCACTCGTGCTCCCTGGGCGAGACAGAGGGGAGCCACCATGAGCTCTGGGAGAGGCGAGATGGGGGAACCGCGACCGGCTGCGGATAAACCCCAGCTGGTGAACTGGGAGTGAAACCCAGCCCAGTATGGGGACAGTGATGGCACTTTGCACGCTGGGCTTTAGGTAAGACCTCAGCACTTCCAAGATTGTCACCCTTTGGGATTCCCATGGGCCTGATGGAGATCCAGAGCATCAAAGCTATCCAATTCCCACTGACTTACAATGAAGGCAATGTCAATTAAATGTCTAAAAGCCATGCAGTGCCTTGTCTATAGGTCGTACATATCGACTGGAAGCTCACCACATGTGCTGCCTCTCTAACATGTAATTAAATCCTCTAATCCTAAGGAATTAAGAAATAAAAAAAGAAGCTTGCATGGCTTTGCTTAAAGGGTAAAATTAAGGCCGTCCACCAAAAATGCATTAAAAACCTGAGAATTCCTGGAAGCCCTAGCAACATTTGTGTTTATGCTTAGCATATCAGCTAGATGTAATACTTCCAATATTTACATATTAAGTTAGTAATTCTTGGGCTTCTCCTCCATTTCTATTGGATATACAATAAGTACAATGATCACCCTCTTTATCTGGTACCCAGAGGGATATGGCCTTGAAATAAAGTAATGAAAAATGGCTGTTGGATATTAAGTTCTTAGGATTATTGCATGCTATAGCTGGTTTTGCTAAGTGCTGTTAAGAGATTTTTTTAAGGCTATTTTATAATGCAATAAAATAGAATTTAAAATATTTGTGTATAAATATATATATCTATAAAATCCTCATCCTGTTCATCATCACCCACAGAAGGGTGCTGGGCTGCTCCTTGAATCACTTGGGACAAAAACCATCTGGATTAGCTGACAACTCCTGAAAACCAGGTGGCCCAGGACTGTCACCAGAGACCCCCCACAGGCAGCCAGCCCACCCCAGCCCACCTGAGCTGACCTGATGTCCTTGATGGTGGCTCGCTTGAGGGGGTCCACCTGCAGCATGTGCATGAGGAGCGTGGCCACGGAGCGGTTGAGGTACTCGGGGATGTAAAACACTCCCCCACGGATCTTCTTGAACAGGGTGGGGACGTGCTCGTCGTCAAAAGGCAGAGTGCCACACAGGAGGGCGTAGAGAATGACACCACAGCTCCAGATGTCCACCTCTGGGCCAGCATAGAGCCTGCACGGGGGCAAGGGCAGGAGAAAGCTGTCACTCCATCCTCTCCTCAGTCAGGGTGCAGGCTCTGTGTCACCCCATCCTCTCCTCAGTCAGGGTGCAGGCTCTCTGTCACCCCATCCTCTCCTCAGTCAGGGTACAGGTGGGGGGACCCCCTGCCAGCCCCACCAGGGACAGAGCTCCAGCCCACACCAGGGATGCTCATGTGGTTGCCCCCAAACCAAACCTGCCTCAGCCAAAACTGCTCAGGGAAATGAAAGGCAGAGCTGGCACTGGCTGCCCACACTCCTGTGTACTCCCCTGCCTCCACCAAACTCTCCAAAAAGCCAAAGCCCACGTTTCCAAGAGCCCTGCCAGGCTGTTTGCTCCTTTGCCCCGAGGGCTCAGCCAGGAATTTCTGTTCATTGAACGAGGCAGATCAAACAGCAGCAGATAATTCCATCTCTGAGTGTTTATTTTTGGTGTGCTGGTATCTCAGTGCTCCTGCTTCCGACAAGCTGCCAAATGTGCTCTCTGCCATCACCAGCTCAGAACACCCCAAATGCACCGTTTTGCTGCTCCTGCTTATCTCTTTTTTGCTACAACTGATGCTTCCCCAGTGATTTGGGGAGGCAACACTTGCCCTTGGGCTGTGAGGCCCTACCAAAATAACAGAGGTTGAGATGCAAATGCAGAAGTCTCTTCATGAAACCTCAGCATCCTGCCCTTGCTCCTCCTGAAAAGCACCACTGCAGACACATCAGTGTAGAAATCATGCTGGTCATGCACGTGACCATTCTCTGAACACCCCCAAAACACTTGGTCTGCTTGTCCAAGGGTGAGACTTTCCCTGCTGAGGCCAGGGACAGCAGCGAAGTCATTTTGGGAAGGCAAAGGATCAGCTGGGTGCCCCCTGAGCCCTGCCTCCATGCCCAACTCCCACAGATCAGAAGCCTGATTCTTTTGCTGATAACTGCACTGCCTGAACAGCCTTTAGGATTTTTAAGCCCAAATGAGATGCACTTTTATGGCTCTGAAACCTGAGCTGCCACGCTCTATGGCTTTTGTGTTCTAGCAGGGAAAGAACAGGAGCCAGCAGTCAGCTCCCCCTGCCCCACCAGCAAGGCAGGGAGGGTGGACTGTGCCTGTCCCCTCCAAATGCAGATCTCACCCACTGCTGCAGCTCTGAGGAGAGCCCAGCTTGGCACATTGAGCAGGGGCACGAAACCCAGGCAGCCCTGAGACCACAGGTGGGAGTGATGAGGGAGGGATGCAGCTGCAGCCAGGGAGAAAGGGCAACACGTGGGCTTGGTTTTGGTTTTCCTTCTCACTTTTGTTATTACTAAGCTGCATTGCCTGTACCCTTGGAGCACTCAGGGACTAAATCCTCCTTGCTGATCTGCCATGTGCCTTGTCTCCTACACAAATTGAAAAACATGTGTCTGGCCTTCACTGAAATGGAAACATTAATATTTTCTTGGAATCCCAGTAGTTTCTGGCTTTGTCCCCTTCTTGACAATGAGGATTTACTTGGTTTCACACACAGAGCTGGAGTCACAACAGGGTTTTTGGATGCTAGTCTAATTCCTAGGGTGCTCTGCCAACCCTTGCTCTGGTGTAAGCAGGGATAAAATAATCATAGTCACAGCAAACACATTCTGAACAAAATGTTCTATTTAAAAGCTACAGTTAGAGGCAAAAAGACACTGGATTAGGAAAATTAAAGCTCATGGCAAAGGGAGATTCCAAAAAAAAAGGGGCAGATAATGAGATGGGCAGTTTGAAGGAGCATTCAGAGGACTGAAAATTTGAAAATCTGTATTTGCAATCTTTGCTAAGCTATTACAGAGAGAATTAGGGGAAAATGTACATTCAATGTAATTTCTGTTCCTGACAGTAAAATACAGGAGGTAACATTTCTGTATCAACACAGAAAAGTCCAATTCAACCTCATGGAGTGTGTTCAACATTCCATGTGCTGTACAGATGTTTCATGCTGAGAGGAGGTTTGTCAATTCAATGAATCAGTTCAAAACAGAGCTCTGAAGGTTGAACTTACTGCCACAGCCAAAACCCCAAGCTTAAGGAACCAGAAGACAAGTATTTTCAGTACAAGTGTTGGGAAGTGATTAAAGAGCTCCCTGGTTCTTTTGTTAGGGAATGGTTTTCCTCATTAACACTGTGTTTTATATTACAGGTGGGCAGGAGAGGAGGGGGTGGCCTGGAAAAGCCTTTCCACCTGGAACCTCAGTATTTGCATCCAAAGAGTCATTTTCACCCTCTTTAATTAGCAATATAAACAGTCAACATCTGGTATTAATAATTCCTCCAAAGTAAACACCTGTAGCAAACCACAGTTTGCTATCACAGCTATTGAGAAGTAAAATAACCAAGCAAACCTTCAGATCTTTGCCAACAGATTCACCCAAACACAAAATCCAGGCTGGAAGGATTCAGCTGCTTTTACGAGATGTGCAAAGCTGTTTCCAACACCAAGAGCAAATTTAAACTGCATGTGCTCACACAGACTCTGATGAGAAATGGAGTATCTTACCTTCCAGAGATGACTTCAGGGGCTGCATAATTTGGGGAACCACAGCTGGTGCGTAGAAATTCACCATCTGACATCATGTTGGACAGTCCTAAAAACAAAATGCTTATTATACACTGATGTTTGATCTGAAGGTCCAGACATGCAGAACTCTGTGACACACAGAGGAAAGGCAGGGAAGTGGAGTGGGGTATTTGGAAGGGAACTGTTGATGTAATTTAGATGGACTTCTCTGAACTGATTTGAAAAGTATTACTTTATTGTTGTTGTATGTGATTTTTTGTTGGTATTTTTTGTTTGTTTTTTTTTTCCCACATCCAACCAAGAAATATTCACTCCAGGCTAATTTTGCTCTTCTAAGTTGCAAACCCCAGAGCACGGAGGAGAAGAGACATAATTCATCCCAGAGCACTTACTTCATATGGGAATTGGGTGGGGCTGTGAAATGAGTAAATCTTCAGGAGGATTTACATTGCTAGAAAGGACTCACCAGGACAGAGCTGGTAGCCCGGGTATTTTAATGGATTTCAATCCTTAATGCCACTTAAAGACTCCTGTTACTGCTCGTTGTAAAATGAACTGAGGCCAAGAGCACGTGGCCAAGCAGAGGGAGAACATGCACGAGAATAAACACACGCAGCCAGCTCACCCTGAATGAGCTGCGCCGAGCCTGCCTCAAGCATAAATCAGGTGAATTTTACATCAGGTGATTGCGCTCAAACGCAGCGGAGATTTACAAATCACTCCGCTGCTCCATCCTCGGTGCCAGCACAGGAGCAGCCTGCAGCCAGCGATCCCTGCTGCCGCAGGAAGGGCAGTGTTTGGAAGTGTGGGCTTCCCAGGTGGTGGCTGGGGCAGCAGCTCTGGGCTCTGCACGGCTGCTCCACGGCCACGCTCCGGCGGCGCTGCCTGCGCCTCTGGAACGCTGCTGCAAGTTGTTTTGGTTCTTACTATTTTCTTTTTAGTTCTAGTAATAAACTATCCTTTTACCTTTGAAGTTTTAGGCCTGTTGTGCATTTCTCCTAATCCTTATCTCACCACGGAGATGGGTAAGTAAACTCAGTAAGTGCCATGTTGTTCGGCCAGAGCACTCAGACCACCGCGCTGAAGTAACGCCTGCTGTGAGGAGGCGACGTGAAACCACTACAGCTCACGTACCAAAATCAGCTATCTTTGCATTCATGTGTGCATCCAGCAGCACGTTCTCTGGCTTCAGGTCCCTGTGCACAACCATGTGCCTGTGGCAGTAATCCACTGCAGAGAGGATCTGCTGGAAAAGGCGTCGCGCTTCTGCCTCCTCGACCTGTGGGAAGAGCAGAGAGAACAGCCCTGAGGTTGGTGTGCACGCAGGGCTGCCAGGGGATGGTCTGACTTAGCAAGGAGCCAAAAGATTCCAGGGTGCAGAGAGAAAATCCCAGCATGCCTGGGACCAGGAGCAGCAAACAAAGCAGATTTCTCACGCCTGCATTTTACAATGTGCCAGTGTTTGAAAATGATGCAGGCCAGAGATGAAAGGTGAGACCTCCACTTAGCTGAGCTGTCAAGAATTTAAGAGTGGTACCTATCAGACAATGGCCTGCTGTCCCAATGGGACTGGTACAGATCCAGGCTGGACAAAACACCACAGAGGATGTTGCTGGGAGCAATTGCTCATGGACTTCCTCTGGAAGCAACAGGTGAAGCTGGAATACTGTGGTGATTTTAATTACCTGTATAGCCATAAAGCTGTATGAGCTATATTAGAGAAACTATATTTAAAATTATTTAACCATAAAGCTGTATGAGCTATATTAGAGAAACCATATTTAAAATTATTACTTTTACTGATGGATTCCAAAAGACCCCCTTCGTGAAAAACTGAGTTTATGAATGCAGAAGTTCAGAAAGGATCCAAATTAGTCACTGAAAATGATGGGTAAAATGTGTGACAAATCAGAACCGTTCACAGAAAACAAAATTGAGTCAGCTCCACTGACCACTGCACTAGTCCAACCCAAGTTGCTGTAAATGTATTGATTTTGCAGCATAGAGAGGGAACACGTGTTGGGCTGATCCTTCACCTGAACCCTGATTCTGGATGTCCACTTTGGCCCATTTTTACCTCCTTGCCTTGCAACTGCTCCACGGGGCAGACACCGGTGATTTTCTTTGTAACCAAAATCTCCCATTCCAGGGGCTCAACCCACAGCTCAGGTGATTTATACCCAGTGGGACTGCTGGCATTTGAAAATGTTGTTCGGATAAGCCACATCCTTGAAAAGTCTTCAAAGAACCTGACCTGGAGCCAAGGGAGGTCTGGGAGAGGTGAACGACTGGGGCAGAGACCACACCGAGTGGTCTTCTCTTCCCATGCCATAAATTTGCTGCTGAACCGTGGGGGTTTTGACAGGCATGCCATAGCTAAAAATCCCCAAAATAAGCCAGTTTTCCAAATATTTCCCCTAAGCAACAGATTACCTTGGGTATTTTGGTTTGAGGATCAACAATACACCGGCGAATGCTGCGAAAAATCACATGCAGATTCGTGCGAGCCGGTACGAGACACCCCGGATGGGGTTGCTGTGAAGCAACTTCTATTTTGGGCCTTAACCTTAACTCTGCTCCCTGGAGCAGACATTTTGCTCCTGAACACCATCCTCCTCCCACACAAGGGTCTGGGCTGACTCGGGACTGGCACTTACACGTCCGTGCTTACAGATGTAATCAAACAACTCCCCGCCCGACACGTATTCCATGACCATGAAGAAGTCTGTCGGTGTGCTGATGACCTGGTACCTTCAAAAAACACAAGCAGATTTAGAAAAAATATGTAATTAAGGACAAGAAAAGGTTTTCAAACAGATTATTAATTCCACATCAACACTTTCAATAGGAATTTGTTTGGATCTTGCATTTGTAACTGCTTTCCACTTCTGAAAAGCTGTCTCTTGTTCCCAGTACAACCTTTCACTTGTGCGTGAAAGGAGCTCTTTACCAGACCTGTGATCTTCCTTTAACCTTTTAAATAATCCTCTGAAATATCTGCCAGGCAATTTTATCACATTTAGGACTGCCCTGACTTTCAAACTTTCATTTTGGGTAAGATCTGCAACAACAGCTTTAAAAATGAAGTCCTGGTCAGCTGGAGGCAAGGAGAGGGTACATCTGGTTTGCCTCATATCAAGAAAAAAGAAGATAAAGAACTCCAGGCACTAGAGAGAGCTTCCTCTGGGCAGGTACAGGAACAAAAAGGAGGCCCCCTAAAGTTATTTTTCAAATATCAAATCCCTCTACATTCTAGAACGGGGGGGAAAAAACTCAGAGTATCACCTTCCACTTGCAAATTTATTCTCCATTTTCCTTCAAAATGATCCCTAAGTGCTGCAAAGGCATTTCAATGTCCCAGCTGGAATAAACTGCCAGTGATCAGCTGAGGTCAATGCAGCCCCAGGAATTCACAGCAGCACCAGCTGGGAGCTCCCTCTCTTTTATTTCGGATTCATTGTTTTGTTGTTGCTTGCTTCTTTTCTTTTTTTTTTTTTTTTGCAGATGAATTTCATGAATTTTTACAGTTGGGTTGTAACTTGAAACAAAGAGAATTCAAGCAATTTTCAGAGGTTGGCAAGGGAACATGGGATAGTCCCATAAAGATCAATAGCATGAAGCTCATTTTTCTGAAGAGTTTTGGACCCAGACATCTAAGTTACCGCTAATTGCCCCAATATTTCTTTTATATACATTTAAAAACTTATTGAAAGAGGTTTGTGTGCCCCAGTCTCCTCACATCTTTATCACTGTATTTCATGAATGCAACATGTACCCTAGGACACAGATATTGTCAAACTGGATTTCATTTTTATTGCTTTGACAAATGTGTGAACAGGATTTGACTTGCAGGATGCTGGGCACGCAGCTGAGGAACCTTGCTGGCGCTTTTCTCATGAAATAATACCAATCTGTTCTCCCATAAATCCACGGAGCTGTGAAGTTACTCTAAAGTCAACAGTTGCTGCATGGTTAGTTATTTAACTGTAGAGAGAATTTGTTTTCCCTTGCCTCTAAGTCCCAGGTATTTGCTGTATCTCATGCCAGTTTTAAGGCTGACCTAAATGTCAACTTACCCTTGCAGTTACCATTCAACAGCTTTCTTTTATAGGAATGCCAAAGATATTATCGGGTGCCTCATTAATGTGGGCTGGCTGCACAAACTGGGGATTGAGCAGGAATCCCAGAGGCTGCAGTGCAGGTGCTGATTTATGACCCAAACTCAGTTTCATCAAAGTGGTGACTTTCAAAACTTAAGTCTGAATAATAAATTTCAGAAAAAAACGTTCTTTTAAGCTCTGGATAATCAGTCCATTAAAACGTAAATCCTATAGACTGGAGGCCAAGGTTTCACTCTCAGGGCCTGACCATGCTGCGATTCATGGAATCATGGAATGGTTTGGGTTGGAAGAGACATTAAAGCCCATCCAATTCCAACCCCTGGCATGGGCAGGGACACCTTCCACTAATCCCAGGTCGTTTAAAGACCCATCCAACCTCGCCTTGAACACTTCCAAGGGTGGGGAAGCACAGCTTCTCTGGCAAACCTGCGCCAGTGGATGATCCAACACACAAAAACTTGAGCAAACCCATTTTTTACTGCTCTAATCCACCTCCTGAAACCCAGCTAACTGTGGGTGAGAGGCCTTTGTGCAGAGGAGCAGCTGAGCACGTGGCAGGGAGGGTACTCACAGCTTGATAATGTGAGGGTGCCGGAAGAGTTTCAGGTTTTGGATTTCTCGTTTGATCTTCCCCACCACATCCAGGCTGCGGATTTTCTGCCTGTTCAGTATTTTTACTGCTACTTTGTGCCCCGTCAGCTGGTGTTCACCAACTATTAGAGAGAGAGAGCATTGCAAAGTCACTAAACAGCGCAGAAGGATTCACACCAACTGTTTAGGACACTATAAGCAAAAAGCCACTTCTGAAGGGAAAAAAGCAAAAGATGAGGGTGTGAATATTTTAAAACTTCTGTCTCTTCACTGTTTTCCCAGTGGAGCCATAGAAGGCAGAAGAGAGGGTACTTCTCTGCCAAAACCACTCCACTAAATAAAAGAGTGAGTTTCTGGAGGAGGTCATACCCCAAGCTAATTTGCAAGGATTTATAGCATGTAAAAGCTAGATTAATCAGAAACAGATATATTTAAATGGCAGAGGAGAATCTCCACCATAACACACTGCTTGACAAAATCCCTCATAAACCCAGTCTTAAAACTAGACCATCACAGTTCTTTTTTTAAAAAAATGGTATGGGGATTTTCCCTGCCCAAAATAGGACTGCAGGATTTGCATTACTAAAATGAATTTCTATTTATAATTCCTCCAGCATGCTTCTTGCTTTGATGACAAGCTGCAGGAACACTGTTGGACTGCAGGAGCAGATTCTGCTTTTAGGAAAGATGCAAACTTCAGTAAGAGGGTTTTGTTTTTTTTTTTTTAATGCACTTGGTGCACTGAGATGCTGATGTTTATCTCCTGTGTTCAGGGAAAAACCGTAACCACAAACTGGGAGGAGCAGCCCCACTGCTGTCACTGGGGGAATTGCACTTAATGGTGTGAAACGAATCCAGCATGGGATCCATTTGTTATCAATAAACAGACCACACAAAAACTAAAAAGCTCCCAGGAAGCAAGATTTATATTGAAGCTAGAGAGCAGAAAGAGCTTGAAAACGGGGTGTTTATACCCAAAAAGGGTTCTCAGGCCACAAGCTGCCCCTTCTCAGTGTTTTCTAAAGTGATATCCAACAGGGTGACACACAGATGGTTTCCTAGAGCCCGCACAGAAAAACCTACTTACACTAAATATTTGTGCTCTCTAATTGCCAACATCACCCTTCCAGTAATAACACACAGGGCAAGGAGGTAATTATTGCTAGCAAACCTCGTTATTACATTATTAGAGGCTGTAATTTTGGCAGCCCTAATGAGCTGATCAGAAGCACCCGGGGTAAGCAGGAGGCGTGAGAAGGGCAGGGCAGCAGCACCCGGGGCACGCCAGGTCACTATTATTAGCCACCAGATAAGACCTGCCAGAGATTCTTTCCTCAGTAAGAGCATCCTAAAAATAAAACACTTTACTGCCCTTGAAAATTAAAGCACCACTTTGCATGTCCGTTTTATTCCTCGTAATACTTAAAACTACGAGATGATGGAATGAAAATAAACTCAGCTTTGCAGCAGAGATGCAATTTAGGGATTAGCTGAGGGCTGGAGGAGGCAGATAATTCCTCTGGTGCAGTGTAAGGAGAGTGCTGTAAATAGTCCAGGGAGGCATTTTCCCTGGTGAATCCCTGGGGAGAGGAGAGCAGGGCAGTGCTGCAGGGAGGTAAAGCAAAGTTTTTTCACTGAGCTAGGAGGGAAACCTTGATTTCTGCCACCCTTTGTTCCAGGACAACACTTTCTGGCCTTGCCTCAGCATATGCTTTGAAAAAATTTTATTATACACTAGGGGAAAAAAAAAAAAAAAAGCCATGCTCAGAATGAATAATTATTGTTTTTAATACTATTGCCAAATGGTTCATCCCCTTTCCCATCCGTGACAAACAATGTGTAACTCTGCGAAGGTTTGCTAGCACAAACACATTAATAATTAAAAATAAACAGCCTGTTTTGTAATCCATCTTTTGCTTATAGTAAGCATTAGATACAGAGATATTATTGTTTCTGTCCCCAGTGACTTCTTAAGCCTCCTTGAACTCGGCGAGAGAGAGACAAAGAGGGAACACAATTTCCTATGTGGTGGGAGAATTTAAAGCCTTCGAGGGCTCTCTGTAGCTGCAGGAATTTTGACATGGGCAGCAAGAACAACCCTCCCTCTGCTCACAGAGCCACTGTATCTGACCCCCAGGGTCATCCCAGAAGTGAGGGCAGGTCCCAGGTCTCCCACAGGCATGGAAGAGGATCCTCACCCCAAGCGTGGGCAGGGGTGGCCTTGGCTGGTGGTGAGGACACCTCCTCCTTCCTTCTCACTGCCTCCCCACATTAAAAAAGTAGAAAGGAGACTCTTCTCATTTACTTATTTTATAAAAGGAAAAAAAAAAAAAAGAGGACGGATAGGGATTACAGCACCATGGGCGCAGATAATAATTAAAACCCCTTGACATGGGTTTTTACATCACTTTCTTTATCCCACCAGCTCAGGCAGCGCAAGCAGTTAACATTTTTGCAAATGCTTCAGGGCAATGTAGAAGCTCATGGAAGGGTGAGGAAACTCCTTTCCTACCAGCTCTGCTGGCCCTTATCTCAGCCCAAAGTGAAAAATGAAATCCACCCAGGGCATATATTTAGCAAGGCTGTATTAATTCTGCCCCAGTGCCACTTGCTTGTGTCTTGTACCATCCTTTCCCTCTCCTCCATCTGCTCAGTCTCCTTTAGTTTATCTTCCCTCCGACACAAAGTTTGTCTTTCAGCAGCAACGCCACAGTGCCTGGGAAAAATGGGATCTGATCCCGGCTGGAGCCCATGAGGTGCCACCACAACCAACACAAACACAACCCAGCAGTGCCAGTCCCTGAGGGACCACAGATCAGTCACTTCGGTGCCCAAGAAGCCACCAAGGCCCCCAGGGATGCCGTGGGTGGCATCACATGGAAGAAAATATTTGGGTCACTCTGCTGGATTTTGATTGAAGCTCTCCAGGCTGCCCCCACTGTGAACCCCACTGCGGGAGGGCTGCGGTCTCAGGAGAGCTTTTGGGGACCCACAGGGTGGGACCTGCCCACGGCAAACACAATTTGTCTAATCTGTTCTTACCCAAGATCTTCTCCACAGTTCTATTTCTGCAAATTACTCTTACAATATTGGCCTGGAGGACAGGGAAAACGACTAATTTGGTAAAAATGCTGCATGGTAACTCCTAGTCTTGACGTGACACCTCCTATCCATCCATCACATCAGCTCCTGCCACCTTCCTCTCTTCTAACAGATGCTGTGTCCTCGTCACCACTTCCAGATGGGATTTCAGCATTACCACCAAAATCCTGCCCTCATCTGCCAGCCTGTTTGCTGCCCTCCTGCTGCCTTGTGTGGACTTTCTGTAAATGAGATCAAGAAACTGAACGGGCTTAAAACAAAACAGTTTCTTGCAGTGTTCAGCCACTTCTTAGGAGGATCAGTTCCCTGATGACCCAGGCAATGCTGAGCCTGTCACCAGCTGAGTCTTTTTCTGGCTTCTGATGGTTAAAAATGACTGCTCAGCTCCAGCCATGAGTTCAAGCTCTAGTTCGTACCCCATGTCACCAAATCCTCCCTTTCATTGCCATTTTCTTATTTCCTTAATAACAATAATCCTGAACAACTGTAAATTGTTGTTTGAGGAGTAAGGCAGGAAAAAGTGCCTAAAACAAAACCTTGTGCAAGGCAGAATTTGAAGAAAGAATTTTAAGAAGTGTCATCGATGGCACCAGACTTCTCACTGAAAAAGCAATTATTACACCCAACACACAATGCTTGAATCAATCAACAAAAACCTCTTCACTTTTCTCGTGTGAATACAACTTTTTCTAAAGCTCATTCAATTAAAATGCTGTAATTCTGTATAAATGGGAGATTCCATTTCTTCATTTCAGTTCCCAGTCTCAAGAACAAACTTCACCTTGTCAGTTGTAGGCAAAATATTAAGGGGAAAAAAAAAATAACCATAAAAGGGTACTACTCACCTATGAAGGATTTTGAGCTAGGAAATCTCTTTTATGTTATCTGAAATATTTCTTTGGAAAATGTCTACTTTTACCCAAGTCGGGTCATAGGTGGGGCAGGGGGTATTTGTGCTAGTTAAGGAAAAAAAAGGCTATTGTTGGCAGGTTTAAATTGGTCTGCAAGGGAAAAAACCTGCTTTTGGAGCAGTTTTTGAGGTCTGCTGGTACACACAAGTGATTTAAATGGTCCTCACTGTTAGAAGTATTTATTCTGATAATTCTTTAGACAGTAAATTTGTGGTTTGGGATTAAACACAGCAATATATTTTTAGGGGTGTGATTAATGGCCACAGGTGGACTTAGCTGCAGTGGTTGTGGTGGTTTCTCTCATCTGCTGTCAATTTGGGTTTATTTTAAAACTCCAGGCACTGAGGGCAGGCACAGCACCCCTTTGCCCGGCCACATCCCAGTGGGGTGGGGGGACACTGAGTAGGGCAGCTGCTCCCCCAGCTCGAGCTAAACCCATCTGCTAGGAAACACAGCCTAGACACTGAATTTTCTTGGGTTTTTTGTTTTTTAGTATTTTGTTTAAAAAAATAAAATTGGCACGTAATGGCAGAACTCACAGGAAAAAGAAATACAAATATTTGCAAACCTCACAGCCAGGTGAAGCAAAGCTGGTGCCTTCAGAATATGAGCTGGCTGCTCTGGCATGACTGGCCAAGGAAACCTTGTATGGAGCCCCAGCCTGACACAATCCCCCCATCCTGCAATCCTGGAATGGTTTGGGTTGGAAGAGACATTAAAGTTCATCTCATTCCACCCCCTGCCATGGGCAGGGACACCTTCCACTGTCCCAGGTTGCTCCAAGCCCTGTCCAGCCTGGCCTTGGACACTTCCAGGGATCCAGGGGCAGCCACAGCTTCTCTGGGCACCCTGTGCCAGGGTCTCCCCACCCTCGCAGGCAACAATTTCTCCCCAGTATCCCATCTAATCCTGCCGTCTGGCAGTGGGAAGCCATTCCCCTTGTCCCACCACTCCACGCCCTCTCCAGCTTTCCTGCAGCCCCTTTAGGCACTGGAAGGTGCTCTAAGGCGGCTCTGGAGCCTTCCCTTGACCAGGTGAACCCGCAGCTCGCTCATCCCTGCCCGCCCCGACCCCTCCATCCCCGCGGAGCCGCTCCAAGGGCTGCGCGGCACGCTCGGCTCCGCGGGGCGATGCTCGGAGGGGCGGCAGCACCAACCCCCTTCGCTGCCGGTTCCGGGAGCCCCCCGCAGCCCCTGCCGTCCCTCGGGAAGGGAAGGAGCGAGGAGCGCATTGCCGGGACCGAGGGGCAGGACGCCGGTGCGCGCTCCAGCCTCCCCATCACCTCCCTCCGAGCGCGGGAGCAAAGTTTTGGTGGGTCCTGCCGGCAGCACGGGCTGCGGGGGCTGCGACAGCCCGGACCACCGAGGGACGAGCGCTGCATCCCTCCCCGCCC
>WEKY01002103.1:179952-205208 GCA_013390045.1 Picathartes gymnocephalus | reverse complement strand
GGGAGCGGCCCCGGCGCGCCAGGTGCGACCGCCGGCCCGGGGACACGGCCCGCAGCGGGGCCACCTGCGCGGCACTCCCCTCGGGGGCGGCACCGCCGCGGGTGACGCCCTCCGCGCTCACACCGTGCGGGGGGGCGTTCTCTATTGCCATGAACCTGCTTGGGGTGACACCCACCCCGGGTGGCACTGTGCGGGGGGTACACGCTCCGTGCCACGCATCTTCCTGGGGGTGACACCCTCCCCGAGTGACACTGTTCGGGGATACATTCCCTATTGCCGTGCAGCGGCCGAAGGTGACATCCTTTTAGAGAGGCACCTGCCGGGGGTGACACCGTCCCCCAGTGACACTGTCCTCGGGAGTACATTCTTTATTGGCACGCACCTGCCGGGGGGGCGACACCCTCCTCCGGTGACACTGTTCGGGGGGTACGTTCTCTATTGCTATGCCCTCGCTTGGGGGTGACGCCCTTTGCGGTGACACTGTTCGGGAGTACCTTCTTCATTGCCACGCACCTGCCGGGGGTGACACCCACCGCAAGTGACACTGGTCGGGGGGTACACGCTCCATGCCACGCATCTTCCTGGGAGTGACACCCTCCTCCGGTGACACAGTTCGGGGGTATGTTCTCTACTGCCTTGCACCTGCTGGGGGTGGCACCCTCCCCGAGTGATGCTCTTCTCCAGGTGCACCGTCTATGCCACGCACCTGCCTGGGGTGACACTCCTTTGGAGCAGCATGTGCCACAAGGGACATCATTCGCTGGTGGCACCGTCCTCCGGGTACACCCTCGACTGCCATGCACCTGCCTGGGGGTGACAGCCTCCTTTGGTGGCACTGTCCTCGGGGTACACCCTCCCTGCCTGCAGTGACATCCTGCTCGGGCTGGTGTCATCCTTAAGCTCCTCCCTCCTTTTGGGGGTACACCTGCCTGATGTGGGGACACTCTCCTCTTGGGTCATCCTCCTTGTGGTGTGCCTGGCATGGGGTGGCACATGTCAGAGAGGTGCTGGTGGCACCCTCCTCGCAGTGGCACCCACCCGAGGGTCACAGTGTCCTTAAGGTGCACCCTTCTCTGCCTGAGGGATGTCACACCTGCCTGGCGATGTGCCCATCAGAGGGTGACACTGTCCTCGGGCTATGCCCTGCTTTTGATGCTGCTTCCTTGGGCCGATCCCTCCTTTTGGTGACACTGTTCACCAGCCAGGGGAGCTGCTTTTGGCACAAAGAGCACATCCCCACAGGAGGGATGCTGGGCGTGAGGGGCAGGGTCCCAAATGCACCCTCTGAGGCCCAGCTGTGCCTTGGGCTGGGAGACAAGCTCCACTCAATGGACAGTTTCAGCCAGAATTCCAAAAGATTTAATAGTGAAAGCAGGATGTTCTCCCTCATCTCCTAAGTAGAACATAGACTTTGTCTGGACCACATGCACAGTTCACGTTAAAAAATAAAAGGAAAAAAAAAAAAAAAATGGATGCTCATCCCAAACAATTAGCATGGTTGAGCACCAAAATCGGCAGATCTGAAAAGTGGTCCTGCCACCTTTTAATAGTGTTAACTTGTAGCTCTTTGTTTCTCGTTCAGCTGCACGAAGTAGCAGAAGGCAGTCACCAATGCAATCTGTGCTCCAAGGTAATAACGAGCTGTTGGCAAGCTGGAATAGTGTGTGTAAACACAAGGTCCCTGATAAAAAAATGACCAGCCTATGCAACTGTGCTATCATAAATAATGAAATGACAACTTAATTCAAGAAACAATAACATAAATAACTAAAATAACAAGCTGGGGGGTGGAACAGGAAGGTTGCTGTAACACAAAACCGTTTGTAGTGTAATGAAACCACTTCTGTTCAACCAGACAATCGATGTAGGTGAAGGCACAAGAGAAACAGCGTTTACAAACAGTAAACTTTGGATAAGATAGCGAAGCTACAATCTCCTGGAATGTCTGAGAAGGCTCTGCCTTTTCAGGCAGCTGCGAAGTTGTCAGCCCATGCAAGCCTTCACCCTGCAAGCTCTGGGCAGCTCTGCTGTGTCTTTGGGGTTTGTTTGATCTCCCCTTCCAGTCCTGGCAAGCCCCGACTCTGCCCGAATGAAACACCACACAAAGAGGTGTGAACTCGAGCGGTGTTTGTTTAATGGTCCAAGTGATACGTTTAACAAGAGCTGCTGTGTGGAGATGCACCGTTTCGCGTCCTGCTTCTCTCCTGAAAGCTGGGCGCTAAATCTCAGAGCGAGCTGATGCCGTGAGGGTTTCCATTGCCTGTTGACACACAGAAGCTGTCTACTAGAAACACCAAATTGATATTAATCAGGTTTTTAACGTACAGGATATATTATAGGCGCTTAAGGTTGACAGGAGAGTCACAGAAAGGCCTGTGCTTGGCTGCAGGAATGCCCCCAGGTGGGTCAGTGTCTTCCACCCTCCCCAGTGTTGGTGAGAGCTGAGAGCAGAGCCTGGGATGCTCCTGGAGAGCAGTGCCAGGCCTCAGGCTTGAGAAGGTTTGCTTAATTTCCCTCTGGCTTTTAAGAATGTACATATATGTGTGTGTATCTGTATCGTGGGTACCTCACTTGCAGACACGGGGGAAGGGAGCTGTGCTGGCAGGCAGGAGATGAAGGGTCTCCAGGAAAAGGCTGGGTGGGGCGTGTTGCTAGGAGATGGAGACTCCAGTGTCTGGCAAAGTGGCGTTTTTATTTTTGGTGCAGATCACACAAAATGGTATTTGACTGCGAAGCAGGGTAGAAATCTCTTCTCCCTGCTTGCATTCATCTCTGAATGATCTGTTTTGTGTAGTAGCGTCGCAGCTTATTTAAAACACAAATCAAATGGTGTTCAGTCCAGCTGGAGGCTGCGTGTTTGCAATCTCCAAGAATTTTTTCTTTTTCTATTTCCTTTTTCCCTGCTCATTGAGAAATCCCTTGTCTGAGCAGGAGGATATATGTCTGTTTTTAGGGGATCCTCACATGCCTCTGGTTCCTTGGTGGTTGGTTTTCCCTTGATTTTTCAGACCCTGAGAGTTATCAGTTGGGTTTTCTGGGTTTGGGCTTGTTAAATATATCCTGCCAGGGCTTGTTGTCCCTTGCTTTGCTGCCTGTGCCTCGTGTTACACCCCAGTGTACACCCCAGGACCCCCCAGTCCCAGCTGGCTGCACGTCCACGCTCCCCACAGACAGGGACTGTGCACAGGGAAAGCTGCCATGGAATACCTGGCCCTTCCTCTCCCTGGTGTGCTGCCAGGGCTGGAGTTACGGGAGAAATTAGGTCTGAGTGCTAAAATTTGGGATACGTTTGCACGCTTTTGTTGGATGCAGGAGTCCTGCGCAGAAGCACAGGTCACTTGCAGATCCCAGAGCTTATGCCCCACACTCACATTTTGCTGATGCTCTCTTGGGCACCAAAGTGCCTTCACTGGATATTCAAGGGGATTTTTTGGGAAATGCAGGGCTAAGCAGCAGGATGCTGAAGGGCTGGGAGGGCACCAAGGAAAAGCTGGGTGCTGCCTGTTGCAACACTGCTTTCAGTCACCATCGTGAACTTACAGAAGGGTTTGTTTGAGCATTTCAAGCTGTGCCCAGCCTCCCACCTCAGCCCCTGTCACCACATTTGGGTGCTGTATTTTTCCAGTTCAACGTGACCAAACAAATGTCAGGGATGCTGAGCATCTGTTAACACAAAAGCTCGACTTCTGGGGCACGCTATCCAACCCTTGTAAGTGCCCTAAATCTGTGGATTTTCAGCAGGATTTGCATTCCCAGTCCGTTTTGGGAGGAGATAGTTAATGAGATAATGCAGCAGTGGGTAAACTGTGACATGTGAAATGGGGGTTTTTTTGAATGTTGGAGAAACTGCATGCATCAGAGGCAGCTTCTGCACATTAGATTTGTAACCGAGCAATTCCCATTTATATTATGTAAGCGATGTCATTTATCAAACCCCACGTAGCGGCCAAGAGCAGATGTTGAACCATTTGCACTACAGTGTTGGAAATTAACTTTTCTGGGGACTATTATAATTATTAGTTATTCAAATAAAATCTTGTGAATGTAATATAATGGAACAACAAGCAGTATTACTCAAAGAACATAATGGGTGTGGGTCTAGAATCTGTTATGGCCTCTTGTTTGTATTGGGGGAAAATCTGTGTGGCAATATGTGATGCTCTGGTGGGGATGTGAGCTGGAAACTGCATGAGAATGGGGAAGGAGTGTGGTATTTCTTGCAGTGAAAACGGAACATTTTAAGCATGTACGTGATAAACATCTATTTCACGAGGAGAGACTGCCTGCCTGTGCAAGCACTGGGTGCACAACACTCTAACCAGCAGCTAGGGGAGGACATCACTTCTGAGAGGATTACTCCTACATGAGAATGAGGCTTCTGGAAAAGATTTTGTTAAGGGCACAAATGAGTAATTGGATTTCTCAACCCATTAGAATGTAACAGTAATGAATTCCTGTTATCTTTTTATATGCTCTGTGATTAGTGTGATGGTTTGGTTGGGGGGCTATTTTTAAAGCAGATAGGTGTGGTTGGACTCTGTGACTCTAGAGGTCTTTTCCAACCTTAACAATTCTATGATTCTCTACGCACCCATCCCTTCTGTCCAGTCATGGAATCAATCTTTTAGGCTTTGTCCACAAATATGAAGCCCAATATGGGTGTGAGGTGAGCGATATGGAAAGGTGGGAGGTATTTTCTTATTTTCATGAAGTCTTACCCTCCTTTTATTTACAAGTTGCAGGCAGTACAGTTCCTACAGAAACTTTGTAGCCTCAGCAGCAAATCCTGGAAGAAAACTTGTAGCAGGGGGAAGGCAAAATCAGTGACTCTGTGAGCTGCTTGTAGCATTTTATCCAGTGGCTTGCCAAATATGTTTTCTTTCAGAGCATAATCTGTGAGCTAATCCCAGCTCGACTGGGAAACCACTTGCTGCTGAGGAGGAGTTTGAAGTTTATCCTCACCCTTCGTTTTGCACCCATGAGCAAAATGGAGAGACTGAGGAAGAGTTTAGGCTTTGGTCTGCTGCCCATGCAGTAGATCCAGCCTTTTTTTGACCTTGATGTGAAATGCTGTTTAAATATCCGTGACCTTGCAGCCTCAATCCACTCTTTCCTTGCCTCGCCTGAAGCATTTTCTGTATCCAACAGGGAGGAACAGCATGTTCTCCATGTCCACAATGGCCAGGACGAGAATAGGGCTAAAATTAAACCACACACAGATGGCATGAAGTGAAGAAATACTTCAAGTGAGGATTACTGAAGTGTCGGAATCTGTTATTTGGACAGAGCCGTGCAGTGCAGATGTTCCAGCCTGGGGTGGAGGGATGCTGTGAGCTCAGTCCCTGCACGTCCAGTGCCTGGTTCATGTCTCAGCCAGGAGCTCAGGGTTTGGGTTCAGGCCCTGTGGGATGCTGGGCAAGCTGTCAAGGGGTACTTGCAGTTAAGGGTTGGAGTGCCCAAAGTAGGAGAGATGGAGCTGAGCTGAAGTTGAAAAATCCCTGTCCAAACCTTCCATTTGGCTGCTGCCAAGCCCTAATGTTTAAGTGGCTTTTATTTTACTTTTGCTTTCAAGCTCCCCACCTGGGAATCTGCCAAAAGTTAGACCTCTCTTATTAACCCAAACTGCTCCACTTTTAACAGGGCTGAACTGTGAAGTCACTAAGTCCAGAAAAACCCTTGGAGTTGATATTCCTCTGCCTCTTAGGAGCATCTTTAGTGCCTTGTTGTACCTGCAGCTCAGGACAAAGCTTTACCTGGGGGAAATCAGGAGTTCTAGTTCCCATTTCCAGTTGTGTCAACATATCACCTTCAATCTCCAATTTTTAAGTAAACCTAGGTATTTTATTATTTTTATTTAGCCCTCAATCTGTCTGTGTTTGGTTCCCCATCCTCGTAACTCATTCCTTCTCCCCGCCTGTGTCTGAGAGGGCATTTTAGGCTGGAAACTCTCAGACCTGTTCTGAAAAATGTCTGTATTTATGGCAGGGCATTACACTCGGTGGCAGGCTGTGAGTATGATGGGTTGGCTGTACCTTTGACAGATTTGTCCCCGCTGCTGTCCCTGGGCCGGGCTGTAGCACATAGTCCTGTTTGTGTGTGCGTGTTTTTAATAACCATGTTGTTTTAAATGAAATGCCTCTCTCTCCCTGGCCCTGGCACTCTCAGGGAATCGCTCTCACCCTCTCTCATCACAGTGGCAAACTGAGAAAGGTCTCCTTTAGTCAGCTGGGGGAGAGGAGGAGGATTTATGAATTGGAGAAACACATTCCTGATGCGGAATAGGCACATTCCCCCTTCCCCCCCACCACTGCCCCCTGCTCAATAAAAGCACCATTTGTGTGGCAAATAGCCAAGGGTTTTATGAATACAGCTCTTACTTTCTCCAGCTGCTAGAAACCTTTCTCAAATATGAATTAAAATAAAAAGCCTTGCTAGACACTTTTAGCGCTCATAATTCTGCTATTTTTGGTCTGCGGTGGGGAGTTCTTGCATCAGAAATCTTGGTTGGAGAGGCTTGAGTGGCTTCTTTCAAATATTATTAAACTGAAAAAAAATTCTGGAAGATGTATGACTTTAAATAATCTCCCACATTATAAGGATCGTCAGGAACTCGATGTGATTATGTCCCTAGGTTTGATGCTTCCCTCGCTGTTATGGCTGTGAAATTCTGTCTCTGATATTTTATGGAGGCTTCCCCTTCCTTCAGAAGCCATTGGGGTGAGTTCTTGAGGAACTGGTCCAGTTGAGATTAAGTATTTGTAATAAATCAGCCACTGGGGAAAAAAGATTGAGAGATTCCATGCATAGGAATATCTTATAGGTTTTAAGAAAAGCATTTTAGGTTCCATCATGGGAATGAGTTTTGGTAGGAGACATGGGAAACCACAGTAGCCTTAGCAAGATGGTTGATTAAAAATCAAATTAAAAATCCATTTCTGACAGCAGACGTTTTTCCCCCTCCCCCCTCACTCCCCGAATATACTTGTGAGAGAGCAGCCTGGATAACTTTGGATACTCACATTCAAAGGGGCTCACACTGTGGCCACGGGCTCATCAGGACCTTCCCAATCATTTTGTGCATCTGTATTCCAGCCATGTGGCAGCCAGCAAGGCAGGGAAAAAAAGTCTGGGCCAATATAAAATCTCACTCACTCAGATTTTGAACATGAATCAAGAAAATGTGTCCGGGGAGTGGAATCTAGCTGTGTGTAGGTTGCAGTGGCATGAAGACAGAGTGGGTGTAAGTTGCAGACATTCATTGAATGGTCTCTCATATATTCCTAGACCTGTGCACAGCAAGGAGAGGTGGAACAGAGAGCAAATCTTGCCTTATGAATTAGGATGGCATGGCAACAGGATGGCTTGGTTCATTTGCAAGTTTATTTGCAAGAGAAGTAGAGATTTTCCCCCTCTGTTGCATCAGCCTGAAACCCAACCAGATCAGAGATAAATTGCAGAGCCTCCCAGAGATGGAGAATCAGACAAAAGGGCCATCAATGCCTTTGCATTGGAATGTACACTCAGAAATTCCCTTTTTTTTGTTGACTGGTAGGAAAAGAGTGTGTTCCCTTCATTGCACACCAATCCTGGTAGGATCATCTTTGAGGATGAGAAGTCCCATGCCTGTAATGGTCATGCAAAGGCTGCCACAAACCAGATTTTGATTCCTTGAGTGGCATTTCAGTGTGGCTGGGAGCTGGAGGCTCATCTGGGGCTGCAGCAGCAGCACTGTCTGTGTGGGTCATGGAGCTTGGCACAGCCCAGCGGGGTACATGTGGGAGCTGTGGCACTCATTTGGAGAAAAGCCTTAATTATCCAGCAGCTCTGATGAGAGATAATTGCTAGAGGCTTTAGCACAAGTTACCATTGTCCAAGAAGTCGTTGTCCCTCGGCTGCTCTGCAGGAATTTTGGCACCCAGGCTTTCCCTGGCATCGATGGGGCCTGGAATTCCTGTGCTTCCATAGCGAGGTGAGACCTCTTCCATGGGCAGTGATGATCCATCAGCTAAAGTGGAGGAATGCTTCACAGCACAGCAACCTGACTGTGTACAAAACCCTCTGAAATGTGTGTGCAAACACCAGCTAGCAGCACTCCTAAGGGAAATTCCCCTCTGACCCGTGTGTCTTACTGCCATGGAAAAATCACCATGAGTTAGGGCCAAAGGGCCCAAGTATCATCACCAAGAGGACGTTGCTCTTATTTTACCAATCAGAAGATAAACCACACACCACACATATTAAAGGGTGTCTTCCCTGTTTCCCAGGCTTCTGAGTTAACCTCTATGCGATGCTTTCTTCACTAACCCAGCAGTGTACTGGGAAAATAAACATAAATTTAACCGTCCATGTTAGAAACAAACAACCCAAAACCCCTTCCATGAGAAATAACAATCTTTTGTCTCTATTTTGTGTTCCCAGGCAGCAGCCTCCTGACACCCTAACTAGATGTGTGCAGCAGTAGTGATAGATAGTCAGGGATATCATATTTTGCGTATGCTCTATTGTGTGTTTGTGCATCAATTTAATTTTACAGTCTTGCTATGGCTGCTTTTATAAGCAGGGATATCATTTCACTTGTGTCCTATTACAAGCCTGTGCATCAGGATAATTTTCCACTTTTTTTTACCAATGCCTGCTGATTGCAGTTGGCTTTTCCCAAGGACTTCAGTGGAGGTTGTGTCAGGAATTTACTGATTGATTTGAGAAATGCTATACTGTAATAATCCTGCAAATATTTTCTAACCAACCCATGTGATACCAGACATGGCCCTACAGTAGCATTTTTGTCCTGCTCTCGTGCCTTGCGTAAATGAAAGCCATTTTCACAGCTGGCCCTCCCATCAGTTGCTCCTGCTGCCTCGAGATCAGATCTCCTAATCTGGTTTCATCATTTCTGTCAGTCAGCCATCCTGGTTTAATCCCTCCTGCTCTGCTGAGGCCATGGAAAGCTTCCAGCCTGAGGATGCCCTCGGGGACGGGAGCCTTGGGGCTGGCGTGGCCGTGGGAGCCATGCTCGCATCCTCTGCAGAAGTCTTTGGAGACCTGCTCTCAGATGAGAATCTTCATTTTTCACAGCCCACTGGAGGAGAAATCAAAACGTTTTTGCCAAGTTTGCTGGGCCAGGAGGGAAAATCTGGAAGGCGCAGATGTAGGTGGAATCTCGTGGGCTTCCCCTGAGAGCCCTACACCAGCACGTACTGCTGTGCAGGAATTCAAGTGACAAAGCTTAATCAGCACAAAATGAGGTCTCGTTGGGTCCCTCAGTGACACACCTGGACCAGGCTGGGGTGTGTAACAAGCAGGGAACAACAGATGACTTTGGGTCTTGTAAGTCTGCACGTGGAAAGGGAGCCCTGCTGTGTTCCCCCACCATCTGAGTCACACATGTTCGGTGAAGGTGCTTGGGATTTGGCTCTTATCTCTGCATGGGAGGAGTGGGAGATAAATCTGAAGGGTTTTCCAGACAAAAGGAACTTATCGAGTAATACTGAAAGCAGAGGGCGCAGAGCCAGGCTCAGATTTGGCCCTTGCTTTGAGTGGAGTGGAAAGAAACTGTGGCCAAGGATCAGCTGGAAAACCATTTAACCCTCCTTGAGACTGAACAGCAGCTTTGCTGGGAAAATCTGATTTGGAATACAAGCATGAGAAAAACAAAGAGAGCAGTGATTGATGCAGTGATTGACAGCATGTCTTGTAGAACAACCTGCAAACTCGGCTGCTGAAGGTTATCCCATGTGTGATCATGGGCTCTGATGAGGTAGAGCTGTAAAATAAAAGAGGTTAGAGTGGAAAAAAATGCTGCTTCTGATCCTTTTCACCTCTTCTGGCGTGCCTTTTCCTTGCCCTGCCTGCATCTCAAATTCTGGTTTAGACATTAAATTAGTTAGGGCGAGAAGAAGCAGAGGGATTAGCTGAACAAATGAATGCATCCTAACACCGAGGGCTTTTCGATTTGTTGAATTCCTCATTGTATGTTACATCTCAATTGTCTGGCCTCCAGCTCATGCTCTATGTTCACTTGACCATATTTGCTGTGAGCCTTTATTCCCAGTTTATAAAGTGCCCAGTCGGACTCTTTTCTTTCATTATTATTATTTTTTTTAGCTGTCCTGCTCCTGCTGAAGGTCCTTGAATGCATCCAGAGAAGGGTAACAAAGCTGGAAGGCACGTCCTAGGAGGAATGGCTGAGGATGCTGGGCTTGTCTCATTTGGAATCAACTTCCTGGGACATGGAGAGGGAGGTGCTGAGCTCTTCTCCTTGGTATCCAGAGATAGAACACGTGGGAATGGTTCAAAGCTATACCAGGGCAGGTTTAGGAGGAAGCATTCCTTTACCAGGAGTGTAATTGTGTTGAGGAATTGTTCATAATTATAAATGATAAATAAATGGTGTCTGCTGCCTTTTCTCCTTTCTGAAGTGATTGCAGCTGTACAGGTGAGGAATGGTGGATGGGATTTTTGGCTAGTGGCTGCTTATGCAGTTTAAGACAGGTTTGGGCTCTTGTACAGGGATGCTCTTGGGTCTCCATGCGCAATAGAAGCAATTTTTACTCTTAAGTCAGCCCTGGTGCTTCCTGAGCCTTAATGAATAAAGTCTGTGGGGTTTTTTGTGGAACTCAAGTCTGGATTCCTTGCTGCTTATCCTTCATTTGGAGTCCAAGGCTTTCCTGTTTTTTTGAAGGATGAGGCTCTGTATTATCAACACAGTCTTCAGCACAATCCAAAACACAGCTCCATACTAACTCCTACAAAGAAAATTAACTCTACCGCAGCCAAAGCCAGCACAGAATCCTAAGAAAAAATCCCACAAGAGCAGCTAACCTCATATCCCATCCTACTCCAGCTGCAAAACAGAGGTTTTCAGTCTGCCTTCTTTGACATAAACACTGAGCAGCTTCTATTAAGAGAGCTTTCCAAAACAAAACCCCCATCAAAACAGAAGGAATTATGTATGATATTTCCAAGGGCAAAAATGAGACTCATTGCTTAGTGAGAATCATTTCAGTATTCAACATATGCAAACCTGTGGGACATGTACTTACGACTACTTGATATTTCCCAGTTATTTTTAACTGATGTATCATCTGATGTAAATCTCTTTTTTATAAAATGCAGAGTAGCTCGAAGAATAGAGAGCCTCAAATATTGGTTCAGGCAGCTTTTAGTCAACCTTTGGAGTTCAGTAAAAAACTAAGAAGAAATTAAGGATCTGTGTCAGAGAAATTGGAGATGTAAACATCTGCTGGGCTGCCTTTTGCATCCTGTAGGGAGTTTGTCTGCTTTTTATAGCAGCTCTTGCCACCTAACACAGAGGGATTTTGAGCCACAGCTTGGGATCCCTCAGCACTGTTGCACAGCAGTCAGTTAATAGAAGACATTGTTCCCTGTAATGTAATGCTATTATTGTTTCAACTGTTTGGTCAAGTTCTTTAATCTCTCCTCATGATCATCCCCTTCTGCATTTTTAATTATCAATGCTTTACATGAAGAAATGCTGAAGTGTGAAAGATTAGATAAGGAAACATCCAGCATCCAGCAGCCCTTTGCTCAGAGGGGCTGTGAACAGGACTGTTGCACTGATTTGTTAAACCACAGCCTGTTTTTTATCAGCAGCACACACATCGAGTGCACCGAGCACAACAAATAAATACAGCTTCTAACAGGAAAGAGACCCCTTTCAGCATGGTGCTTCTGCTTGCTGGCTCGTGTGAGAGAACAAAAAGAGTGAGCCTTTTTTGTAAATGAGGAATGATGGCATAGGTCTGTGAGAACGAGATTAGGCTCATTTCAGACCTGGGGGTGGCTGGTTTGCTCCTGATTCCTGAGCTGTCACACAGATGGCCTCAGCCAGCACCCAAGGGAGAGGGAAGTGCTCAGGGGCTGCCTTGGGTCCCTGTTCTAAGGGGGAGCTGACTCTGATCCAGCTAGAACACCCTTAGGATCTTCTCCTGTGCCCTCAGGCTGGGGATTTCAACCATGCCCTGAAGAGACCACTTTTACATTCCAATGTAACTGGTGAGACCGGCTCTGCCCATGCCCTGTCGTTTTCCTGCCCAGAACTGCTGTACATAAATCCACCTGTTTCTGACAGATTTTGCTTCATTTTATCATAGAACAATTCCTAAACAATTTAAGCCAAGCTTTTGGCAGGTCTAAGCCAAAATGAAGTGTCACTACCCTTCTGTGCAGGTTTCCCTGAGGTTAATCTTCAGAGTTTGCCCAGGTGCAGGTTCTGCTGTTCCTGATGTGTTGAATGATGTTGGGCAGCAACATCTACCAGCATCTCCAGCTGCCTGGGAGGTCTGTTCTACCTTAGATGAGGACTTGAAAAATTGAAGAGGAAAGACATTTTATCAGGGCCTGTTGTGACAGGACAAGGGGTAGTGGTTTTAAATTAAAAGAGGAATGATTCAGACTTGATATAGGGAAGAAATCTTTTTATGATGTGGGTGGTAAAACACTGGCACAGGTTGCCCAGAGAGCTGGTGACTGCCCCATCCCTGCAAGTGTCCAAGGCCAGGTTGGACAGGGCTCTGAGCACCCTGGAGTGGGGGAAGGTGCCCCTGTCCATGGCAATGGGAGTGGAAGTAGATGGTCTCTTGGTTCAACTTAAACAATTTTATGGTTCTATGATAGCCACGGCTCCATTTATAATCTTCCTGTCCTGCAGAAACAGGGGAGGAAAGGGCACATGTGAAACTGTTGGTAGCATGTTGAAGAAACAAGATAGAGTGTGCACAGCATCCTCAGACAAATTGGAGCCGAGTCTTGCTCCAGAGGCCCAACACAAACATCCCTCTTGTTGGTGGGAGATGGAGCAGCCCCCTGCTTTGTGTCCTGCCCTCTGTTTGTCCATTCAGGACACTCTCCAGCTACTCCTGCTCTCTTCAGGCCGGGGGTAACTGCAGCTATTTCACAGGCAGCACCATCCAGTGGGTTTTCTTAAATACCCTGCAGGGCCTGGCCTGACCGAGATCAGACGAGCAGCTATGTTCTTGCCACATTAAAGCCAATTAACTTTGGATGGGGATGAGTGAGAGCAACATTTAGTCCAGTTCTACCTTCTCTGTGGATCAGTTCACGTTGGCTGAGGCTGAGTCTCACATCTTTCCTGGAGGCAGAACCTCCCGTGCGTGTGAAGGCCGGGCTTACACAGAGCCATTAGAGCAGGGCAGGGCTTTGATCTCAAAATTGCACCACTTGAAATTGCAGATGAAAAAAACCGAGTTAATAAAACAGCAGGCAAGCCTGCAAGTGAATCACTTCAGCTTCTCCCAGAGCAGGCTCAGTCCCTGTGCCTCTGAATTAGGGGGCAGGAGCCGTGCGTGACCCCAGAGGCACTGGAATGCTCCTGATGGCCTCGTTGCAGAAAGAGCAGGGATGTGCCAGCCTTGGGAGGGCAAGATGCCAGCAGAAGCAGAGGAAAGCAGGATGAGGGATGGGTGGGAGTGTGTCCCAGCTCTTGGGGGGCCATGGGGAGCTGTGGAGGAGCAGCTCTGTGCAGCCTCCTGCCCTGGCCCCGAGCCGCGGAGCCGCTGCAGCCGGCACAGTGCCCGGGCAAACTCGGCTGGCTCTGCACCCCAGTGCCGCTCAGCAGCTCCCAAACCAGACCTGGCTTGCTCCCTGCCAGCTCCCGAGCAGCCTGAGCGGGCTGGGCAGACATGCCCTGAGGATATGTCTGCACTGCAGTGCAGAGGTGAGACCTGGGCTGGGTGAGACAGACCTGGGCTGGTCCCTGGGAGCCACGGAGCACCCAGAACATGTCAGTGTGTGCTCCTGGGCTCTGGGGTGTGGCAGGAGGGAGGTTTATCACCTCAAGGAGCCTTACAACGCTTTTGGGAACTGAGTCTGGGTGGTGGAAGGACTTTATGGACTGGCATGTGCTGTGCTCACCAGTGGGGTGGCCGTTCTGTAGAGATCACATGGAAAAATCATAGAATTATGGAATCATTTAGGTTGGAAAAGCCCTTTGAGGTCATTGAGTCCAGTCACTAGCCCAGGACCACCAGGGTCACCACCAAACCATGTCTCCAAGTGCCACATCTACACATCTTTTAAATCCTTCCAGGGATGGTGACTCCACCACTGCCCTGGACAGCCTATTCCAACACCTGATAAACCTATTGGTGAGGAAATTTTTCCTAATATCCAGTGCAAACTTCCCAACCAGCAGCACTGGGAAATGGACAAATTGGTAATGCTGGAGTTGGGAAAAACACACTGCCCTCTTCCTTAGACTGTCTGGACTTGGAGCTTGACTGAGGATCCTCAGCCCCTGCAACCTGGCACTGGGACAAACCCCAACCCTTCAGCTGGGTGGTTCATCTCTAGGAAACCAAAACCATCCACACAGATTGTAGATGACTCCAGAAAATATTTCCTTTTAAAGGTGTCCCATCTCCTGAGTCTGTGCTGCCAGTGTGGTTGCTTATTCCTGAAATTCTTCTGTATTAGAGAGAGGAAAAATAAAAAAAAGGTACATAAAGAAGTGGTGAGAAGAAATTTTATCAACCCAAATTACAGGTGATTTTCAGTGGGATCTTGGGAAACAAAGTCTGGCATGAGCCAGCAGCCCCTGGAAGAGGAATGGAGATGATTTTCCTCCAGGCAGCTTCAGGCACCTGGGAAGCTCCTCTGCTCTCAGCACTCAGCACTAGATGGCATCCAAGGTGGGAATTTGGGTTCCCAAGTGCAGTCCTGGGCTCTGAAATTATAATTGTAGCTGGATTAAAAATGAGGATCCCATCTGGATGAGGGGGAAAAATCAAAGTGCCAAGGAGATGGAATTTTCCCATCTCCTGCTGCCCTCTCATTGTGGTGCAGCTCCCAGCAAGGTCTGTTCCACCACCTCAGCTGAGTGCTGGGCCACCAGGACAGGAACATAATGTGACAGAGGGAAGAGCAAAGGCACCACGCACAAGCCGAGGTGCATTAAAGCCTGCAGGAATGCATTCACCCATCCCCTTTTTCCTCTGAATGCTGCCAGCCCCGTGGGTGCTTGGACACACGGCACCCTGCACACCTTGCTATCTGCTCCTGTGGTGCCCCTTGGTGTCACCCAAGGTGTGCAGCCTGGGGTGACTGCAAATGCAGCTGCTCTGAGCTGGAAAACATTTCCCAATGAGGGAATGACCTTTGCATCATCCACCTTACTTACTAAATAAGCCAAATTGTCCCTAGGCCGTTGATGGGATTTGGGAAGAAGCAGAAGCACCACAAGAGACAACCCTTGCCTGGGGGATTTTTCCTCCTCTTTACCTTGCAGGTGTCTCCCTGCTGATGTGGGATGAGGAGGGGGAGTGCCCAGCATCTCTCCCTGTGGCACATCTGTGTTCTCCTGGGTGGAAGGTGGGATTAGCCCCCCCAGCCCTCCAGCTTGGCTAGCAAATCATTTGCTTTTATCACCTCTCAACTGAGCCATGGCCATGCACAGGTTCCTCAGGAGAGGCAGCTGTGCTTGACCCCTGGCTCAGGGCTGTGGCACGGAGGGGTCCAGCACCCAGGCAGCGGCTCAAACACACACAGAGGTGTGAGGAGCAGGCAGGTAATGGTTACGTGGCCGTGGGTGGCTGCCAGGAGGTGCAGCAGCCACGGGAGAGACACGAGGCTCCCTCCCTGCCCTGTTGGCACGCTGCAGGTGACCTTGAGTGTAACAACTTAATGAGCATTGTGTGGTTGCCAGCACCATTTCCTGTGCCCTGGCCCTGCCGAGGAAGGTGCCGAGGTCCAGGTCCTGGAGGTGACTTTGCAGCCACCTCTCCTGAGCTTTTTCACTTTCTCCAGCTGAGCAAAGGGTTCTCAGGTCTGAATATCTCACCACTGCCCAGAAACCATTCTCCCTCTGGAACATCTTTGTGCTCATGCCTTTTGTTTTTCTTTTCCTTGTGTTTTCCTGGTGTGAACACAGCGCCTGGCAGGGATGCAGGAGAGCTTTATCGAGGTTCTGTTGGAGTTTGAAATACCTAATAATATGTACCTACAAGAAATAGCTTCAAGCCAAGCCCTAAGTAGGCAGAGGCACTACAGACTGCTGTTTGTGCGTCCATTCCCTTTGCCTGCAATTATGGGGAAATTGCCATCGTGTAAGCAGCAGCTGTATGAATAACCCTATTATTTGTTATTATTAGTCCTAGATGTGTGTTTTTCTTGAGATCATATCTGCACAAGAAGGCACATTAATAATAGCCTTTTGAACTGGCCAAGTTTAATTTCTACGGATCATGAAACTTTTGAAGCAAGGTGCTGTTTATTGCTTTCTTCTCAAATCAAAGGTCTGAAGCAGAGAGAGCTCTGTGTTGTCCAGGCTGAGTTCTTGTAAGGGCAGGCGGTCATGTTGAGCTCACTCTCCTCATCTGGCATCAGCAAAAGGGTCTCATGTTACAGCCTGGTGCCAGCTTATTTTAGGAAGCAAGATTCCCCTTTTATGCAATTATTTTTTCATCTGAGCTTAAGTTCTGTGCTCCTTTGCACTTTTTATATTTCGGTCTGTTCTCTCTCTTGCCTTCAGGTGGGGTGTGTGATACAGAGAACAATGGCTTCTCAGCAGCACCAAGGTGTTGTCTGAGTATGGAAAACATGAGCAAGAATGGATCAAAAAATAGGAAAAACCATGTGGAGCATCCATAAAAGGGCAGGGAGCTGCTGGAGTGAGTCCAGCCACAAAGATCATCTGAGGGCTGCAGAACCCTGGGAGAGCTGGGGGTGTTCAGCCTGGAGAAGGTCCCAAACAGACCTTAGAGCCCCTTCCACTGCCTGAAGGGCCTCCAAGAGAGCTGGAGAGGGACTTTGGACAAGGACATGGGGAGGACAAGGGGCAATGGCCTCACACTGACAGAGGTCAGGGATAGATTAGATAGTGGGGAGAAATTCTTCCCTGTAAGGATGGTGAAGCCCTGGCAAAGGGTGCCCAGAGAAGCTGTGGTTGCTCCATCCCTGGAAGTGCCCAAGGCCAGGTTGGACAGGGCTTGGAACAACCGGGGATAGTGGGAGGTGTCCCTGCCCATGGCAGGGGGCTTGGAATGAGGAGATCTTTAAGGTCTCTTCGAAACCAAACCATTCTGTGATTCATGTTTTCTCTTTGAGGACCATTATTAGGAGTTTTTGATCCAAGTCCAGTAGAAAAGAGTAAAATCAGGGCCAGGTCCCTTAATGCACATCGTGACCTACCAGTATTTTTTGGACTGCTTGTCAGGTGCCCACACAAGCACACGCAGTCACGGAGCCACCCAGGCTGGCGGTCCCTGAAGAGCAGATGTAAACAAACCCAAATGAAAACAGTGCCTTGCCAGGCTTGTGTGATTTGTGCTTTTGCACTTGGGTTTGTCACCCCAAAAGGCACCTCTGGGGGAGCATTTTGCTGAAGGCAGGAGGGTGTAAAGGTGGGAGCGTGGCTGGGAAAAGGTGGGCAGAGGAGGACAGGTAAAATGAGAACCCAAAATGCATCACTTTGAAGGGGGGGAGGTGTCTTTTTGTTTCGATTTTGAATCCCAGTGTTTCAAAATAGTCTCGTGGTTTGGAAACAGGAGGATTTTGACATTCAGTGTTTGATGTTGGCAATTCTGATAAAGGAGATAAAGGGTCCGTGATGGAGCACACGAGTTATTTGAGGGCTGTTGGGCAATGACTGCCAGTGAACCTGTGTCTTTGTGTGTTCAAAGTGTAGTTCCTGGCATTTACTGCCAATTTTAAAGGGATTTGCTCTTTGCTATTTCATAACCCCCGATTCAGAGCAAATTTGCAGATTTTGAAGATCAGAAGAGACCATTAATGCCATGGTCTGAGTCTCTGGACGGCTGGAGCCACCTAACTTCATCTGAGCCCAATATTTTGTGTCCAGCTGCAGCATAAAGAAAGACATGAAGTAGAAAGATCAACTACTAACCTAATACTCAAAAATGTGTTCCAAGGTTTGATCATTGTCTCTGTTTAAAGTAAAATGGGCAATGTACTTCTCATATTTTTCACTCCAGCTTTGGTTAGAAGAATAATTTATGCCCAAAAATTCATATAAAAGCAAGTATTTCTTCATCCTGTTTAAAATAAAGGAAATGACAGGCTGGATATACATCCCAGGGAATCTGCTTGGCTTTACAGGGAAAATAGCCTCCTTCTAGTGGTTTGATGCTGTGATCTGCAAGGCAACTTTGTGTGCATTTGTAAAGTCATTTGAGCTGCATTAAGGTCAATATCATAACTTGAATCTTTTTCTTCTTTACAGCTATTTCTTCAGCCTTTGGAAATCCAGTGTCCCAACCAAAATTAAACTGGCACAGAAAAGTGAAGGAGGAAGTTTGTACACTTAAAGAGAAAAGGAAAAAGGTTTTTAACTGGAAATGTGTGTGACAAGTGTGACTAGGAAAAGGCTGTGTTGCAAGGTAATTTTGGGGAAAAACTTGCAGTTAGAAAGGGGGTGTGAAACAACTGGTTCACGCTGAGTCAGTAATTTGAGTGCTGTAGTTTTGTAATGTGCTATTAACCCAAACTGTGGATCCTACCACTCCTCAGTTTTTGTGCCTGGCTCTTATCACAGTAGCAAACAGCCTCTGTGAAAGGATTCACAATACAAATGGGGGAGAAAATCCTTTTCAGAGCTATAGAACCCTCTTGTGTTGTAAGAAGCCCAACCATTTCTGGAAAACTGTCGAGATCCTCTCAATGAATAGCAACATTAATACATTAGGTGTGCATTATGTAAATCCATGCTTCAGTGGAGCACTAGATAAGATAAATGGGACCAAAGAGCAGGCTTTGAAGGCTGCTGGTGAGATTTGTTGTGTGTGCTGTGCCCCTTGAGGGCTCAGTGCAGAACTCTCAGAGCCCACTGAGCTCCTGCCATCCCCTCCTGCTCACCTGGCTGCTGCCATGGAACCATTGAATTTTGTCACCCCGTGGCACAGCCTTGCTCAGCCACAGCATTGCAGGGCTGTGCTTGACAAACCTCTTTTCTCCCTGTTTTGGTGCAGAGTAGGGAAGTTCCTCCATGGCAGAACTGGGCTGTGCCCCTTTACATCCCCCTGGCACTGCACGGCACGGATGGATGACCAGGGTTACAGCACACCCAGCCTGTGTGCTGGAGCAAATATTTGGGGAGGGTCCAGCCTGGGCCTGATTTCAGCACAATGTGTTTGTAGATTTCAAACACATTGAAATACTCGAGGCTGGTGGACAATGACTTATCAGGATAGAGAGACTTGGGAGCAGATAAGCCCAGGGACTTGAGCATTGTATACAAATACCTGGCCTGGCCCTCACAGCTCACGTGAGGCAGCCACAGGAGCGATGCTGGAGCTCTGCCCTGGTGAAACTCCATTTTTTGTTGTATAATTGTGCAGGACAGGATGGACAGAGGGTCCCCACGTGCGGGGCCATGTGCTTCACTTTTTTCTTGTGCTGCTTCATCTCTTGATGAGCCCCATTCTTGCTCCATTTTCTTTTTTGCTTGCGATGTCTTTCCAAAGCCTCTCCCTGCTTCTCCAGTTAGACACCAAGATCCCTCCAGTACCATCCCATCACAGCAGAGTCTTGATTCACTTCGGGAAAGCACAAACCCATGTCCAGCATCACTTTTCCTGCTGCCCCAAGGTGGCCACCACACACCCACCCCACCAGCACCCGTGTTCATCGTCAGGGGCTTCACACGTTGAAGGTGATGCCAAAAGCTGTGGGGTGGCCCATAAAAATGGCTTGGTCTAGACCTGGGAAAAGATATTAATTTTTTCTTTCACTTTTCACTTGGATGCGGAGCATTTTCAACCAGGTCATTGAGACAGTTTGCGACCAGAAATAAATCCAGGCCGAAAAAATGTCGGCGGGCCTGTTTGCTTTATAAACCACAAATGTTTGTATCCTGCAACAAATACCTGGGAAGTGCCCGGACCAGACATTACAAACGTGTTAACTACCCCGAGTTAACCAGTAATCAGTTCGGGGAGTAAAACCCGAGTGTGGCCCTCTCCGCTGAGACTGCTCTTTATAACGGGGCTTTCATTTAGGCCCCGGCCTAGGAGCGTAATTAAACCGTGGCACATTCTTGATTTTCAAACAAACTCCTGGGAGCTGGCCAGCCCCGAGCACAGACCCGGGCTTTACCAGGTTGGAAAGGAGGGTGATGTGCCACCTCTTTCATGAGCTGTTGTTGACGGGGAAAACGCCTGCCCGGCAGAAATTGGGATTTCTACAGACAGCCCTTCAAGGCTACGCTAATAAACACATGAAAGCATTTGGGGGAGATGGATGAAAATACTGGTCTGTTGAAATGCTTTTTTCAATGCCACCAGCTTTGGGGGGAAGGTGCATTATTGAGGCCTGAAATTTTTAATAATTAGCACGCATCAATAGTAATTTAGACTGCTGATTTTTGATTTTTGCGGTCCAAGTTTGCTCCTTTCTCTGTCAATACCGGCCCATGACCTGCTGGGATGCTTTGATGGAGCTGGAGTTTGGCATTCCCAGGCAGATGCTGAGGAATGGCAGTAGATGGTGCTGTTATTCTCTTTTTAGAGGACAGAGATGGCAGACGAAAGACAGGCACAACTGTGACTGTACACAAGGTGTTACCAGTCCCCAGTGTCCCCAAATTATAAATCAGGCTCCTTCAAAACATGGGATTTGGTCTGTAGAAAATCTTAAATCAAATAACGTCCTTTGTTACAGCTTCTGTGTTTTGATCTTTCGGGTGAGATTCCGAGCTCATATTTTCAAGCTTTTTGTTGTAATCATGTAATTCGAAATTATTTTTTTTTTTTCATTTTTGTAATAACATGATTTGAAATCCTCCGATCATGTCAAAAGCCAGCAAGATTTAGGGGAAGTAAATTAAATTATGGAGGAACATAAGGGTTGTGAAACTTGGCAGGAGTACAGATGCTGGTTTCAAAACAGGCTGGACTTCAAGTTGTTGGCAGATTGAATGTTGCTGACCCTGAGTGATTTGGGATGCCAGGAACGGGTCCGTGACCACAGAATGTCCCATCCCACGGGTCACTGAGGCACGTGCCTGAGGGCTGACCCTCCTGCCCTGCACCAGCCTGGATTCCCAGCTTCCTGGACAGCACCAAACGCTGGATCAGGATGATATTTATCAGCTAATTCTTTTTAATGACCTGGAGGTTTATGAGGTTTGATCCTTCCCAGCCACGCTGGGGAGGGCAGGACTGGGCCCCCTTTGGATTTCACTTTTATTTGCCTTTCTTTGCAATGACAGGCCTGACTTCAGCCTTTGTAAAAATTTAACAGGGCAGTGTTGACTGTGCAGGTTGGACAACCTGGCGCCAGGGACAGTGTCCAGCGTGGGGACACAGGCAGGGGACACAGCAGGTGTCCTGCCCTCAGCCTCCTCCTGCCATGGGGTGGGCAGGGCACTGCCCTCACTCACAGCCCCTCTGAGGGTGTTTTCTCCAGCAGCAGCAGCTGGTGATGCCAAAAATACCCTTGAACAGGGTAGTGGAGGTTCAGCTTTGGATTTTTCAGAAGTTTACTGGTATTTTGGCCTTGTGACTCCAGTTCAGGCCAGCTGATGTGCAGCACGTAACTGTGCTCTGACTTCCCCCATCGGTGGGGAACAACCTCAGATAACGGATAACAATCAGCTCGCTTTCTTATTTTAGGGTTGCTGTAGCCATGGTCATTAACAGCTCCAAGAAATACAATAGGCAGGGCCTGGTCCTCCCACACTGCGTGTCCCCTCTCCAGAAGAGCTGCTGCCAAAATCCTCCCTGTGACAGAAAAGCAAAGAGGGTTCCCAAGGGAAACCTGGCTGTAGGTCTGAGGGGGAAGGGGTGGCTTGGCACTGGGCTGTGCCTCAAAATGAGCATCCCACCAGGCACACTTCGGGCATCAAACTGCTCTGCAACTGCATCTGTGTTTGCAGCACTTCAGGAAGAGCAGAAGAGTTGCAGCCCGGAGAAGAGAAGGCTCCAGGGAGACCTTAGAATCCCTTCCAGTTCCTAAAGGGGATCCAAGAGAAGTGGACAGGGACTTTGGACAAGGATATGGAGTGAGAGGAGAAGGGGGAATGGCTTTGAACTGGCAGAGGGCAGGTTTAGACTAGGTATTAGGAAGAAATTCTTCCCTGTGAGGGTGGGATAAATGACTTCCATGAGCCTCAGAGCAGAAGCTGAAGCCTTTTCCCTTCCCTTTTCTCTCCCCAAACCCACCCTGTGCACCTGATGGAAACACAAGCTCTCACAACCTCTCAAGCAAGAGGTTTGGGCTCCTCTTGCCCCAAACCAGACCTTACTGTTCCACTTGAGCACCCTCTTCTACGGAGAAGAAAGAAAAAAAGGAAACACAAAACATTTTTACTGTTGTTTTTTTGCTTTTGTTTGGTTTGGGGGTTTTTTTTTGGCAGATATCCTTTGGCCTGGATCATGTTGACTGGTTATGAAGAATGAGTAAGGTACAAGTAAAACACTCTCTCAGTTTTTAAGTTATTGACATGTCATGAACAGGTTTCCACATAGTCCTGTCCCACCGATACAAAGATAAAAGGGGCAGCAAAAAGTCCCTGCCCTTTCGCCCATTTCAGGAATAGCCTTAAAGAGATGATTTTCTTAAAATGACAAGACCGAATGAATAAAACTCAATTCCTCTTTTCAAATGGTTGGCTTGTGAAATAAATCTAGGAAAGAACAAGAGGTACAGCAATTTTTGATCCTCCCAGAAAATATATCAGCGTATTCCTTGTTCACCAGAGGTTTGGTCCAGCTGGGGTAGGAAGGTGGTGAAAATTAATCCTTTCCCAAAAATGCAGAGCAAAATTCACTAGCAATACAAACTAAGTTAGTTCAAATAATTTATATAAAGAAAAACCTCAGTCCACAGTGAGAATTTCGAGTCTGACTGAAAGGAAAAGCTGAGGTCTTGAAGGACACAGTTGTGTGTGTATTTGATAATTCCACATATGAATAAACAATTAATTATTAGCAATGAATCTCTTACATATTATTGACAAAGGCACAGAAGCTGCTTTTTGGCACTGCTGACTTACCCATTGTCAAATGTGAACTGGGCAATTGTGGTGGCTGCTGCTCCCTTAAGAAATTGTCCAAGATTCAGATTTGTGTGCCCTGGCTTGCATCAATTAACAGCACAATCTTTTTGTTATGAAAATGCAAACGTAAGTAGCCTGAGGGGTCTTGTAAAGGCAAATACAAAACCGTAATTTCAATTTCCCTGAAAGTACAAGAAAGCTCTTTTTCTTTTCTTTTCTTTTTTTTTTTCTTCTTTTTTTTTTTTTTTTTTTATTTGCTGTTACAATGATAAGTCTCAAATTTTGTTTATTTTTTTCCTCCTTGCTTTGAACGCAAAATGGAATTTGACCCAGAGAATCAGCAGATTTGGGGATGTGAGGAGGCTGGAGCCAGCTGCTGGAATCTGTGGGCTCCTCTAGGCAGGGCCAGGCTCTGAAGGGTGAGGGGAAGGTGGATGCTTGGCCCCACGGTGGACGTGAGCTGGGCTGGGCAGTGTGCCCACAGCTGGCCCCTCGGCTGGGGGAGAATTCCCACGTGAAGATTCTTTCCGCTCGCTCCAGGCATCCCAGGAGCCTAAATTAGGCACCCACACCTCTGCCACTCTCAGGGGAAAGACAGAGAGACCTTGAGATGTGTCCTCCTCGGGCAGCTTGGTGCCTCGAGGGGGGGTGATTGGCACCATTTTGGGCTAAAAGTGATGCTTTTGTATTCAGTGCCATGGGGTGATAATGGGCAAAAGAGCCTCCTGAAAACTAAGGAGGGAGGTGGCACCTGATTTCACATCACTGAGGCATAAAGAAAGAATTGGGCGGAACGTCCGAGGTCTGTTTTCCCCTTTCTTTTTACACCGCACATATAAAACTAAAATTTGAAAACAGCCGCTTCACTTTCTTCCTCGCGGCCAGGCTGGCCTCAGAATGTCCAGGTGTGTGTCCAAGCAGATTCCTGGAAAACCTGGCCCTGCCCGGGCACACTCTCCAGCGCTCGGGTCACAGTCTGCACCTCCGGGAGGAGCAGCAGGGAAGGGTGGCCTTGCTGCGGGGCTCTCCCTGCCTGGGAAACACCAGGGATGCAGCAGGACACGTGCCAGCACACAGGTGAGAGGGTGAGGCCAAACGCACCACCCAAAAATAGGAGGAGAAGAGGTTAAACGCTGTCCTGAGCAGTTCCCTGGGATAGCAGCGGTCTCCCCCTGCTCGGAGCAGAGCACTGCCCTCCTGCCAGCTGGGGTCCCTGGGAAACCTCTGCTTGGCCTCCTTGATGATTTTTAATTAGACCAAACGAGCGAGTGACCAACACAACAATCCCTCACCCAGCTCTCTCCTCGCACTCGTTCGATGAAGGTGGTGCTGCTGCTGCGGGAGGGCAAAGCTGCCGCGGTTCGGCGCTGGCACCTGGCAGGGTGGCACAGCCAAACTTCAGCCCAGGGTCGCCCCGCTGGGGTCTGTCTGCCAGGGTCCCTGGGTACCACACACATCATGCCCCCTCCCCCGTCTCGGCACACGGAACAGAGCTGGAGGGCGGGAAGGAAAAGAAAAAACAGGAGAAAAGTGTTTATAAAGTTATTTGTTGTTAGTTTTCTGCCCCTTGCACCGTTCCCGGCTTTCGGGAGTCCTCCAGCCTTGGATCGGCTGGTTGTTTTCCTTTCCCCCCTGCACTCCTGTATGAACGAACGCTAGAGGCTCCCTCCTTCTGGTCTGCGAGAGAAAACTTTAGTTCCTAACTCCTTTTTTTTTTTTTTTTAACTTCCCTCAGGAAAAAAATGTGGAGTTAATTATCTATGTAAAATGTCAGATGCAGGAAAGGGGCTGTGCTTACTTGAATATCCCATCCAAGGCGAAGTGACTGACCTTTTTTTTCCCCCCTCTTCTTCTTTTTTTTTTTTTTTTTTTCCTTGAGGGGTGGAAAGCGCCTCGCGAAATAAAAGTGCAGAACCGAGCCGGTGGCTCCCAGAGCGGCCGGGGCGGGCGCAACGGGAGCCCCCAGCGCAGCGCAGCGGAGCCCAGCGCGGAGCCCACCTGCCCCCGGGGCAGCATCGCCCCGCACCTTCCCCCGGACTGAGACCTTCATACATACATATACACATATATCTACATATAAATATATATATACACACACACCTTTTTTTTTTTTTTTTTTTTTTTTTAATCCTTCCACCCGGCTTTTCCTCCAGGACTTTTCCACCGCCTTTGGGACAACCCGCAAACTTCGCGCTCGCTGCCCCTTCGCTGCTTTCCTGGTGGCTTTTTCTTTTTTTGGGCTTGTTTTTGTTTTGCTACTTTGATT
>WEKY01002103.1:157870-179238 GCA_013390045.1 Picathartes gymnocephalus | reverse complement strand
AGGGGGCACTGTGGGCTCGGGGATGCGCCCGGGGGTGCCCCCGGCTCGGGCCCCGCTCCCGGCGCTGCGGCGGCGGCACCTCGGCGGCGCCGGGGCCAGCTCCAGGTGGAGGCAGCGCTCTACGGTCCGCCCGGCTGGTGTTTTGGTTAATGATGGAAAATAGCAACTCTTGCAGCTCTGGGTGCTGCGTGTCGCTCTGCTGGCGGCTTTGCCGGCGCTTCTCTCTTTCTCCCGTCTCGCTAAGCTCATTCCTTTAAAAGTCCGGAGCGCTCTCGCCAGCCCCTGGCAGAGGTCTGGGATTTGCCTGCCTGCTCGGCTTTTTGAGATGCGATGGTTTTTGGAGATGCTGTGGCATGGAAGGGAACTGTCAACAGCGCGTCTCAAAAAAAACTTTCTGCATTCCAAAACATCAACCCTTCCATTGTGGCTGCGATGCTGAATATTTAATTGACAGACACAGGCAGGGGAAATCAACTGGCTTCCAACAAAGAGATTAATAACACAACAGCACGTGAGTTTAATACTCCAGACACCACAGTCTTTAAAACAATTGTTTCTGCTTAGAGCCCATTTTTTAAAGACTGTCAGTTTGATTTAATTTTTATGCAGTTTATTGATCATCTGGTGTATATTAGGGGGCACTAATACATTAAGAGGAGAGGCATGGTTTTCTCTTTATATTCCCACAAGAGCAGGGGCCAGTGCAGAAAGCTTCATCTTCTCCAATCTGGAAAAAATAAAAATACTTGATATCCCATATATGAAACTAATATAAGTAGAAACATAGCTAGCTGGACTTGCCTCACTTATTTAAGCAGAAAGTTGAATTCCTAGTAAAACAGCTCCTAGCAGTCAGAACTTTTAAACTTTTATTTACCCAGCTTTTCTTAACTTGAGGCATTCCTGGCATGAGTAGGTGCTATTTGAATGGGGAAAGGATTTTGCTTCCCCTTTCTCTGGGCTGGGGATCCTAAATGAAAAGGCAATTGGTTGACATGTGTTATTCTACTTGTGCCGGTTTGGGTAAACAGGACTTACCAAGCATCACTGGCAAGTATTGTTAGCAGGGACTTATGTGATACAGCAAACTGTAATTGTTGCTTTGTTTCAGGTTGCTACAGGTGGAAATCGGAAAGTAAACACCAGAGTTGGCTCGTTTAGGGGTTTTTGTTGGGGTTCTTCGTTGTTGTTTTGTTGTTGGGGTTCTTTTTAGGGTGAGGAGCATTTAAAAGTAAGAGCATGAATGCAACAGAAAGTTTAGATCTGTCTTGATCACTGCAGGTGAAGAGAATGGGTGGGACATGGTGATGGAGGTGATTATGGGGTGGAGAGCCCATGATGGGTGTTTGGGGATGGATAGCCCATGATGGGTGTTTGGGGATGGATAGCCCATGATGGGTGTTTGGGGACGGAGAGCCCATGATGGGTGTTTGGGGATGGAGAGCCCATGATGGGTGTTTGGGGATGGATAGCCCATGATGGGTGTTTGGGGATGGATAGCTCATGATGGGTGTTTGGGGAAGGAGAGCCCATGATGGGTGTTTGGGGATGGATAGCCCATGATGGGTGTTTGGGGATGGAGAGCTCATGATGTGTGTTTGGGGATGGGCTTTGCAAATACACCCAGACCAGGAGTATCGGAGCTGCCAGTGGATGACTGGGCATGAGTTGCTGTGAAAGCTGCCCCACTCATGGGAGGCTTGGCTTGCTCTTCCCTCTGCCTTTTGGTAGGGAAGACTATGAGCTTATAATTTCCGAGCACTTGATTCCCATTTTCTTGTAAAAAAATCCCTGAGAAAACACTTGGAAAGTGGAAAAAAGATGCCCTAACTGAACTCTTCCTGTAAGAGAAAGCTGGACAGGTACAAGTTGAGGGATATTTACATATACAGTGAAAAAAAAAATAAAAAAAAAGGAATCCTATATAAGGTAATGAGCAGAATTGGGTGAAATGACTTCTTTTGAGGTAGAGGGACTCAGCAGAGGTCTTCTGCTGGTGCGTGTGGGCACATGGCCAGTGGCCTCCAGTGCAGTCAGACTGAGTTATACCTCTTGAGCAGCTGCCCAAAGGCATTCAGAGAAGCAGGGAAACAGAAGGCTTTTTCTAATTTGAGGACCACTTTAGGAAATACTAAAACTGGCCTTTTGATTTGCAGAGGCCTGCGACGCTGCATTGGCTCCTGCTGCAGGTAATGCCATGATTTGGCCTTGAATTGGTTTTCTGTGAGGGCAAAATGAAAAGAGTGAGCCATGGCTGATATGTTTTTCAGAAATGACACACTCTCTGTGAGGCTGTAGGTGTGCACAAACCCTTTGTTTACACACAAATTTAAACAAATTACCCAGAAGGCAATTATCATAAACATCTAAGAAAATCTGAATTAGTAAAGCTGAGCTATCAGGAGCTTCCTTCAGCTTTAATTTGGTGAGACTCGTAAGATCCACTTTTGTCTTTCATCCTTAAGTGGTACAATGGTTATCTTGATAGCAGATGCATGAGAGGAAGATTTGTATCTTCCTTCTGTGGAGATCTTGGGGAGCAGAGTCACGGAGCCATGGGCAGAAGAGCGTGCCTGGTGGAATGGGTTGGATGAAGATCCACTGGACCAGACCCTCCGTTTCTCCTGCATTTCCAGCTTGAGTTGAGTTGGCAGGGAGCTGGATGTTCCTGAATGACCAGCCCACTCCTCTAATGAGTGCACTTGGCACTCCGAAATCCCTGGGTTCTTGTATGAACAGGAGGTTTGATCGCTGCCACTGTGAACTTCCCAGAAATTCCATGCCCGTGCTTAACTCAGTAAAAAAAGGCAGAAAAGAACTGAGTGTGCATTTATTAAAGGGGGGGAAAATAACTTTCTCCATCTGCTTCCTCCTCTTGGGAGGGCTCTATTTGGAGAACTGGAAGATGCTTCCTGAAATTGTTAGGGCTGCAGGAGAGCTTGGTGGTGTGGAAGAGTCCCCGCTGGCCTGTCCCTGTCTCCTGATCACTGCAAAACATCTGAAAATGTGATTGAGGGGCTCTGGGTGGGTATGAAGTTCCCCCTACTGAGCTGGTCGGTGTCTTCACATTGTAGAGTGGTGGGGAACTCTCTCAGCAGCAAAACAAGAGGCGTGATGGGTGGACCTCACTCCACATTCATCTGATCATCCTCAGCCCATCCCTCTGCCAGGAGTTTCCTGCACCTCCTGCTTTGAGCAAAGAGTTGTTTTTGGGGGGACTGGGGTGATCCTGGCTGGGGCAGATCTCAGAGGGCGACTTCCCCTGGGGTTTTGCCATGGGGTTTTGCTGTCCTGCTGCAGCAACAGCCACCAAACCTCCTCCTGATGCAGCAGACGTGGCCAGGCAGGGAAAAGCCTCCTGCCCTGACCCTTAAGGTGGGATGCTTTGGAGCCTGGCCCTACAGATGTAGTATCTAGGGTTAAATTTACTCCTCTCCAACCTGCTGTTTTCCCTTGGCAGGGACTCCTGGTGTTCAGCAAGCTCTGAGCAGCCACCTGTGCTCTGCTGACGGGTGCTAAGTCAAGCGTTTAATCTCGGAAGAGGGGAAGGCTGTGTCAGCAAGGGTGATAGGGCAGATGAGGGTCTTCAGTAGCTTGTATTTGTGCAGCTTGTGCAGGTAAAACAGCTTCCAAAAAGTCCTGCTTGTGCCATAAAATAGAAGGATTTCATCTGGCATACCTGCTTCTGAGGCTCGTGGAAATTGGGTTTATGGGAGCATATGTTTCAGACTGGTGGGATGTAAACTGCACATAATTTACTGCCCTTCTTCTTTTCTGCCTCTAATTTAATTTTCTCTCTTCTGTCAATCCCAGTTAATCTGTACAACACAAGTTTTACTGCCTTGGGGAGGTTTTTTGAAGCAACAGATGGACAGACCTCTTACAACCTTAATATCTCTGCAGCTTTCTCACAAATTTGGCATCTCCTGTAGCCAGCTTGATGCTAAAATGAACTTTGAAAGTAAATATTTATGCTAGCTGGACCTTGACATGTTTATATAAGTGGGGATATAATCTTATAATTTGGGCTAACAGTTTAGATTACTCTTTAACTTTCCTCTTCTGTGTAGAAAATTGTGTCGTCCTCCAGCTCTCAGAAGCAAAAAGGATTTGAGCTCTGCCAGGGGCCCTGTCGCTTCATCCTGAAAATTGGTGCAAACAGGCCTGGGATTGTCATTTAAGTGTAAGGAGTGGGAGGAATTGGAGATGAGGGGTGAGGTTAGAGTTATTTGGATGGTGTAAAGCTGGATGTGATGAGCTAAGCAACTTTGCTTTGTTTGGGTTGGGGCTGTTGTTTTTATTTTTAGGACTACCCTGCTGCACAGCACTCGCCTGTCGCGTGGGTAACATTTTTCTGTGCACCTGAAGAAGACGCTGAGCCAACCTTTTCTTGTTTTCAGCAAGGGACAGCAAGACCTGACCGTACCAAACCAGCTGGACAGTCCCAACCCCTCGGTGTTGCCTCCTCCGCTTTGTGTTTCCTCCGTGTCAGGGAGGACCAAGCCCACACCACACGGGAGAAGCTGTGTGGGTGGAGAGTCCTCGTGGTGTTTTGAGCATCCCTAGGTGGGGTTTGGTCGTTAATGTTTGTGTATCACTCCATACCTGTAGGATCTCTTGGTGGCAGCCAGCTCCTGGCCAGGGATGGCTGCTCTGGCAAAGGCACGTTGGCAGAAGTGGCACCTTGGCATGGGGTTGTTGTGCAGTTGGGCTCTGCCATAACTTGGGAGTAAAGGAGCTTTTTTTTTTTTTGAGCCTGGAGAAACTTCTTATTGAACCAGTAGTCAGCGTGATACCCATCTGTTGTGCCTCCCTTGAGAGACCAAAGGAGCCAAAGATGACTGGAAGTAAAGGCGAGAGAAATATTCTGGAGGTGTTTGAAATCCACTTTTTCTGCATCTGCTTTGTGAAAACAAACAAACAAACAAAAAAGGACAACCAACCTATCAAGAAGAGATTATTAGTGACAATTATACTTGAGGTGTTAATTGCAGGACAAGGAAATGCTGTACCTATGGCAGACCGAGTCCTCAGGGGTATAAATCTGTCGGCTTTCCTGAGTTGGTGGAACTTGGCCAGCCTGAAGATGTGTCTCCGGGAAAAGCAGAATTATGTGCAACTGCTTCATGGCCAGGAGTGCTTTGAATCCTGTGTACCTGCTGCTGAGACAGTCAGGAGATGGGAATCACAATTACAGCAGATGACATTTTTTTAATTGTCTGTTTGTAGCGAGCACAGAAAATAATATAAACATCACTCCCAGATCAAACGGATTCTTTTTACACCCTTTAAATCTCAATTTAATATGCATGCCTTTCCTAGGCTGCTTTGGTCTGACTCTGCTTGTCTGGATACAGGCTGGTGGTGTCTCTCCAGATGCGTGTGCTCCTTGTACCACCCAAAAATGGTTTGCATACCACAGCTGGGGAACCTCTGGCAAAGCAGGGCCCCTCTTCAGCATCTGAGATAGGCAGGGTGTTTGTGTGGCTCCATCTCTGCCTGAAATGCCTTCAAAGAGGGGGAGGCAAAGGCCCGGCCCTGCTGCGTGGCTCGCTCCGGCAGAGCAGGCTCCATCCTCCTCGTTCCCTTCATACAATGCTCCCACTTCATCCATAGTAATCCAGAAGGGACCCTTGTGGTCTCCCGGCCTGCCTGTGCCTGGAACAAGGGCCTGCCTGTTGAAGGCAGCGTGGGGAAAGGCAGCAGCCTCCAAACCCTCCTATCCCAGCGTCCACGCAGCCGGCGCTGGGAACGGCAGCTTCCCTGCCATCCCAAGGGGCTGTGTCCCAGCAGGGGAAGGAAGCAGGGAAACCCCCTCCCAGGATGTGGCTTTCCCCCCTGCCAGCTGGGGTTTTGTATGAGTGCTGTCATATATTTATGTATATATATATATTTTTTTTTTTTCCCCATTTCTTCCTTTTTGTTCTGTCTTAGGGCCTTGTTCGGCTCTTCTGATAGGTCAGGATTCGTATTTCAAACAAACAAAAAGAAAGGCTCAAAAACGAGAATGATAAAACCTCAATGAAAGAAGTGAATTAAAGTAATCCAGCGCTTACCCCGTAATTACAAAAGTCTGAAGTCAGTTTTCTGAATGCACTTCTGTGCTTCCCCTCCTTGCCAATGTGTCTGGAGGCCCAGCCTGTGGCCAGCCTTCCCTCTGCCTTTCCAGATATCTCAGCAGGGTGGGTTTTGCCAAAAGCTGGGAAGAGGGTGCCATGTGTGCCACATATTTCCATGGATCAGTGGGGCCCCCTTTCTCAGCAGGGCATTTGCATCCCTTTCAAAGCCACCCCGTCTCCATGTCGCTCTCTCCCATGGCACCCACCTTGGAGGGGGCACTGCCTGCTCCACAATTTTAGGGCAGGTGGGAAGTCCCTTGGTGCGGATCGGGTGTCTGTGCCCAGGGATGTGTTGGAGCAGCTGTTGGGAAGCTATGCTGGAGAATCCCTTCCTGCCTCTTAGCTGCACACAAGGGCTCGGCTGCAGCAGTGGGACCGTGATCAGCAGAAGCTGCTCCTCCAGGTAGACCTGAGGAAGCAGAATGCCACGAAAACCAGGGAATTTGAAGTGTCTCTGCTTGGGTTTTGATGCAAACAGTTTGAAAGCAAGCCGTAAGCATGAGTTTGTTACCAAGAGAATGCATGAATGAGTTTGGGAATTAGCTTTGTCCTGGCAGGTTTGGAAGTATCAGAAATTCCTATGGAACTCCATCCTTTGGAGTCGGTCACGTAAGTGGGCTTGTTTTTCACATGTGTTGGATGTTTTGGAGACAGAGGGTTGAAAACAGACTCCCTGCATCAGGTAAAGTCATAAACTGAACATGTAATTTAACTCCAGAGCTTGTGATGCTCTGAACACGCCTGTGCACTCTGTGTTCCTGCTCCAGCCCTGGGTGTTCCTTGGCTGTAGATTGCATCCATACATGACCTTGTCTTCTCTGAGCCCTCCATCAGCCTGGGGCTGCCACCCAGACCCCAGATGGAGCTGCAGGTGGTCTGAGAGTGGTGGTGACACTGATTCAATGGAGAGCGTTCATAATCCTTTACCACTTCCCCATAGTTTTGCATCCTTTGTCGAGAAAGATGGGAAAATATGTTGATCATAGCACTGAGCAGCTTGGGAGGTGCCTCCAGGCTTTCTGATAAAACACACCAGGGGGCACGGCCTGTGATGCTTGGAAAACACAGCAGACTGAGGCTGGAGCAGTTGGCATTGCTGGGTTCACCCAAACCTTGCCCTGAACACCAGAGGTGGCTGTGGGACAGAGCTGTCCTTCACTGCTTCAGGAGCTTGCAGAGATCAGACTGCACCTCTTGGAGCCTCATCACCTGTGCTGGCTGCTGGAGCTGAGAACAGCATGGTTCTTCCTTCCATGGCTTTAGAGAGAAGAAGTGAGAGTTGCTGGTGAGTGGTTTTGGGCAGCCACTTTTCGTTTCTCCTGAAAGAAGTGATGCTCTCTCAGAGAGCTCCCATCTCCCAGCAGTGTCAGTCTGGTGCACTGCACAAAAGAAGAAACGAGCTGCTTTCACCTGCTTTTACTGTAAATCACAAAAAATGACAGCCATTTCTGACCAGCTAGCAGTGCTCCTGTGTCTGACCATGCAGGCACTGCACACAGATATTAATTACATTGCTGTTCATTCAGCATGTGCTCGTGTGAAGCTGAGACCTCATCACATCCTCCAAGTGCCCAGCCACTGAATTTGGAAGCCAAAGTGCCAAATGGGGTCTGGGCTTCCTGTCTCCTTGACACTCAGCAGGTTATTTATGACTTTCTTTGGGGGGTGGTGTGGTGGGCTTTCCTTTAAGCCTGCAGGGAGCAGCCAGCCCAGCCCTGGTTATCGTTCCCACCCAGCTGACAGCGAGGTCTTTGCTCTGGTCTTTGTAGCAGCACAGCAGCCGTGGCAACCAGTCCCACATCCCAAGCATTTTGAAGGCTTCCAAGGCTTTTCTGCAAGGCCCACCACCCTTTAAAGTGCTAGTTTCCAAAGGGAAAGTCACAAACAGCGTGGTAAAATGCTGATAAGCAGGTCTGGTCAGTAACCACTGGGTGCATTTGTGTTCTGAGTGATGCTCAGGGAGTAGTTTTGGATGGCTGGCGAGCTGATGGCAGGCAGCAAAACCCCTTTGAAGTCGATAGCTGTGAATCAGTTTGGTGTTAGCAGGTTTGTGGAGCGGCTCTTTGATCACCCTTGATGATGGCCCTTGCTTTTTGGGGAGCTCCTTCTCCGCGAATTCAAGTGCTGGGTCGAGGATCCCTGTGCCAGGCTGTGCTGCCCTGGGTCCTGGCCAGGCGCATCACGGGAGGTTTGTGCCTCTGGGAGTTTCTGATCGAGGGAAGGGGGAGCACGAAGGAGCAGCATCCCCTCGCTGCGTGGGCACTCTTTGAAGGCAGTGTTTGCAGTACAGAGGCACCCAGGTGCCCAGTGGGGCTTTCTAATTCCTCTGATTCCTTCCTGAACTCCCCACCGGGGCTGCAAACTTCAGTGCTTCTGCCAGTCCATCACCAGCCTCCCAGAGTATCTTGAAATCATGCTCAGTGACTGTGCAGGAGTGTGTGACTGTCGGGGCTTGGGCTGAAGTGTTTCCCTAGGACACCTGTGCACCTGGCCTGGAGCTTCCCACCCTAATTCCTATGAAAACTTCCCCGGGTGCCTCTGTTCTGGTGCTTCCACGTTCTGCAGAAATTGAAACAACTTTAGATTCACCCACTGCAGCAGGAGCTGGCTTGTCCTTTCCCAGGATAAGAGCTGGAGTTTTTCAGGTTAAGGATATGGAGGAAAAAGGCACACTAAGGCATCTGCCTGCTGATAATACATAACAAAAACGGATAACTCTCAACGGGAAGAGCTTGGAGGGGCTTTTATCCTTCTCATACTTGCCAGGCTGAGAAAAAATTCCCTTTGCTGCCTGGCCACAAGAGGCTGTGCTTTTAGTAGAGGACTCAGGAGTTTCTTGCAGGTTCTTTTTGTATTAACTCTTACAAAAATCTGCAGCATCAGTTACTGTCTCCTCAAATAATTCCATTTTTTTTTTCCCCACATGATCTGGGCCAGATATTTTTTCACCCACCCCTCCTGGTTTCTTGACCATCCCTGCAGCTTTAGCGTGCAGCTGTCATTCTGCTGCAGCTCCCACAAAGCGGCTGAAAACCAAGGTAACAGCAACATTTTGAGTGAAGGGGATGAAATGTGGGATAGGTTCAGCGTATTTCTTTGTCATTGTTGGAGTCCTATTCAGTCTGGAACTGAATAGGAGGCTGATTAGCATGTGGAAGCATTTCTAAAGCATTGGGCTGTGAGGGTTGGGTGGTTTAGTTGTTTTGTTTTTTTTTTCCTTAAAGGAGAAGTTTTGTGGCATTTATTTTTCTGACTGAGCTGGTATCAATCTCTGTCAAATGCAAAACCCATGGAAAAGCCGGGTAGCATTTTGGAGAAAGCCTGTTTTGATAAATCACTGTGGGCACAAAGAAGTTTTGCGGCGTGTAAAACTCTGACTCCACTGCAGAATCGAGGCATGCAGCGTGTTTGAAATTGCCAGACAAGCGGGGTAGTGTTTGGGATACATCAGGATTGTGGATATAACAACAGGTACTTTGCTTTTGCTCTCAATGAAGTTTTCTGCCACAAGTGGGTCTTGGGTCCACAGCCTGAAAATCCACCTGCTTAAAGCTCAGGGTTTTGCTTTCACAGGGAAAGATGTACAACTGAGCTCAATTAAAAAGCTACCTCCAAGTGACAAACAGTTTCTTCCCCTGTGAAATTGCTTCAAGTCCTGGGCCTGAGGCTGGTTTTGGAGAAGAGGATTTTGCCTTTAGTATCAGGGTGAGGTGTTAGGCCGATTCTCATTAACTCCTTTGCTGCAAGATCTGCTGTGTTTTCTCTGAGGGGTGAAATTTTTGCCTTGGTGCTGTTCGTGGGTCTCAGCTGGGTCAGTGCTAGAGCAGAGGTGCTGCCCTGGGAGTACCTTATCTCTGCCTTTTGTGGGAACACAGGATTTTGGGGCGTTTGCAAGTTCCAAGACAGACAGGAGACCCCGTTCCCCGTCAGGGGCTGTATGGATATGGCACAGTTGTGCCCTGAGCTTGCAGACACAGTGGGCAGTGCAAGAAAATGCATTTTATTTCTGTGTACAGTGAGTGATGGACTTGAGGTCCACCTTGAAGGCCTCAGTGAGTGATGGCCTTGGGGCTGCATGGAAATCTCACAGCAATACTTGGAGTTAGACCCTCTTGGTGATGTGTGCATGCTCCAGACCTTGTGCCTGCCTTTCTTTGATGCCTTGTGTGGTTTCCTTTCAGTTATTCCCGACTAAGAAAGACAAAATAGCCAGCTCACCGGTGTGCTTTAATGTCACACAACGGAATGGTTTGGGTGGGAAGGGACCTTAAAACTCATCTTGTTCCAGCCCCCTGCCATGGGCAGGGACACCTTCCACTAGCCCAGGTTGCTCCAAGCCCTGTCCAGCCTGGCCTTGGACACTTCCAGGGATGGGGCAGCCACAGCTTCTCTGGGCAGCCTATGCCAGGGCCTCACCACCCTCTGAGTAATGCCAGCTATTGAAGGCTGATTAAAGCTATTGTTTAATTAAGGAGAACCTAGCTCCTCTGTTCACAATTCATGATTAAAGGACCTTTTGAAGTAATTCTGCAGCACTGTCTTGCCGCCTGCCTTTCTCTCCTTTATCTGGAGAAAGTTCCTCGCGCTGCGCGGGCTGAGCGCTGTTTCGGGACCGCAAACCTGCTGGCACATCTGCCTGCTGCCAAAGGCATCCCGACATTCAAAAGCCCTGCAGAGGGGTGGAAGGGAGTTCAATCTCAGGATACGCTGATTTGGAAAAGGAATCCAAACAAAGAGGCTTTTCAGCAGAGGCTGAGGCTTGGCTTCTCTCAAGGGCAGTTTGGGCTTGGGGAAGCATCCGGGAGGCGGCGAGCGGAGCAGGAGTACATGAGCTGGATGCTGTGTGGTGTAAGGTTTCCCAGCACGGCCTGGTTTTGTGTTACAGGCTGGGGAACTGGCTCTAAGCTCTCCTCTCCTTTCTTTTCCTTTTTTTTCCTTTTTGCACTCCCCGTTCTTTTATTTCTGTTGGAAACAAAGGAGAGGTTTAGGCTTTTTTGTTGTTGTGTTTTGGTTTTTTTTAATAAAGGTTCCTATCCCCTGCAGGTTTGGTGGTGCCTCTCGCTGTTGATGCTGGAGGGGGACCTGTTGGTGACTCTGACCTGGAGAAACCCTTTGCAGGGTCCCACGCTGGCCTCACAGGGATGTTTTATTTTGCTCAGAAAGCTCAGCCCTCTCAGGGGCTCACCGAGGGCACTCCGGCGGGAGCTGGCGCTCCTGAGAGGACAGGCACCTCGTAAAGAAGTTCTGGCTCAGATAAGAAGTGGAATGAGGTGGATGCTGGGGCACCTTTTTCCCAGCAGGAGGGATGCAAAGTGGAGGGGGTGTCTGCCAGGCCCCCTGCTCCCGTGGCAGCCCTGTCCCTTGCTGTGACACCTCTGGTGCCACCACCTTCCCGTGAGGTGCCAGGAAGAGCCGAGCAGGGAGGAGGTGCTACCAACCATCCCAACCAACCAGTTGGGGTTTTTTATAGGCACCAGATGGTTTTAATAGAGGAAAGCTGAACTTCTTATGACCCTTCCCCACAGACGTTGTTTGTTGTTTTGTAATTGTGGCCAGGACAAAACCCTGCTCCAGAACCTGCAGTGAATCGAGAGCTTGGTGCCTTCTTCTCCCATCCCACCATAAACCCCCCACTGTCCTCATGCTCCTCTACCTGTCCTGACTCCAGAATGATCCAGGGGAAGCTGCTGGGCATGGAAAACGTAAGGCTTTCCACTGATCCCTGGCTGAAGAGATTAGCAAGAGTACAAGCTGGAAGAAACCAAAACATCTAAAAGCAAAGCACAAGGAAGCAATAAAATGTCAGGCCGTGTTTTCCCTGCTGGTTGATTAAAAATTCTCCTGATAAGCAGGAAAGCTTTCATGGCTGGACAAGACCTGTATCGTGTCAAATGCTGTGAAAGGTTTATTAGAGAAGGATAAAGCGGTGCGAGCGTTGGGTTGTACGTGCAGCCCTCCTGGAATTGTTATCCCCCAGGGCTGGGGAGCAGTGCTTTTTGGAAAAGAGAAAGTCAAGCAGAAGGAAATGAGGCCTGGGTCTCCATGCTCCCCATGGGAAAACCATCAGCAGTGGCAAACCAGTGAGCTTGGAGAGCTGTGCCCAGGCAGTGCCAAGATGCTCCGCTGGGCCCATGGTTTCCCTCCAGCCTGAGAAATCTTCTTGGGATCAGACACAAGACAGGAATGACAAAACAGGAAAACAAAAGATTCACTTCCATGCTGTTGTGTTTTACTTCCCAAGGTTTTAATTTGCAAGGGCTGCACTGGGAGCCAGCTGGCTGCAAAGGGATGCAGATCTCTGCTAAGAGAAGCAAAGGGAGGCAGATTTCAAGTAGGAGAAGAAAGGCTCTTTTTTATTGTGGTTTTTTTTTTATCTTTTGTCAGAGAAAGTAACAACTGTTATGCTTTCCTACAAGAGATGCAGTTTTGTGTAGATTTCCCCTCCAAAAAATAAATTATCACTTTTAGTTACCTGCTTTCTCAGCTCCCCCAGCTGCTGTTAAAGCTCCTGCTGTTATTGTTTTGCTACCTGTAGGAATAAGAGGGTGCAAGCAGCAGGAAAGGCAAGTATGGAGTGCAACCTCAGTTTTATAACTTTTCTTCTTGGAGCAGAAAATCTCTGCTTTTTACAAAGGGAAAACACTGTAGGTGGTTTAACTTGCAAGCCCTTGGCCCATGCTCCAAGAGATGTGCATTTCCCTGCAGATGTGGTACACAGTGTCAGCAGGATCAGGCCCCACCAGTGTGTGGCCCTGGGAACAGGCTGGACAATCCCAATTTTACTGCCAAGACCTTGTTTTTATATGATAACTTGAGGGGAAAAAAAGGCCAGCTTAAAATAATAACAATAATAACAATATTAATAATAAAAAAGCATGGGCTGTTTGGCACTCCGGGTGTATAAATCTCGACATTAGCTACCTGTGAATCATCCAGCAGCACGTTAATTGGTACCCCTCAGTAGATGAGGATTTGGCACCGGGTCTGCATGTAATTACAAGCCACACACAGAAGGACACAGGCAGCTAATGAACTCCTGCCAAACTCCAGCTCCGCTCCTGCGGCTTTTGAAGTCCACTGGTCTTTCAGCGTTTTGTATGGTAAGCACTGAAAGGCATCAAATCACTCCTTTGACAGTGTTCAGAAAGGGTTGGTTTGTTGAATAACCCAGTCCCTGCAAAGTCCCAAATCTGAGAACTGGAGCATCTATAGGCTCCTTTCTCAACAGAGCAGTAAATAGGCTGGAAATAGAGGACACCCCTGAGGAGCTCCTGCCTCGCTGACAGGAGCCAGAGGGCTCCCGTTGCCACGATGGGCTGCAAGAAAAGAAACTATTTCCACTTAAAAAATACTTCAGAACAATCCCACCAATGGGATGCCTTTTTTTTCCCCCCCAAGCCTCAGTGTTTCAAACTCTCATGGGTTTGCAGTTGCACTGGTGTTCTGAGCGAGGTGGTAAAAGGGTTTTTGGAAGGTTTCTGCACTGTTGGGAGGGCAGGTTTTCATGGTGCTGGGTTTGGAGGGCCGTGGTGCTTTTTCATGGATGCTTTGTTGCTGGGATGGGATTTAAGCCTGAGCTCTTCTCCTCCTCTTTCCATGTCTGAGGTGACAAAGGGAGTAGTTGTTAAGATAAAACCAATTTCCATGAAAACCTGCGATTTTCAGGCAAACATACCAGGCGGGTTTCATGGCAGTACCATGGTGAAGAGGAATAATGCAGCTTGGCACAAAGCCCTTCCAAAAAAAAAAAGAAAAAGTGGGGAGGAGAGGAAACAGAAGAGCCTTTGTCGAAATGAACTGCAATAAAGAAAAAGGGACTCCTATTCCCTTGGGCTTCTTTAACCTTTTTTCCTCAATTTATTCACACGTTCCTTGACAGCAGGGCCCAGCATTGTTGCAGGAGGCTGGAAATGGAAATTGGGAGTTCTCCATTTTTGGTTTTAAAAGGCATGGTACATGTTGTGTCCCTGGAGTCAGTGTGAATAGAGCCTTGGCCCTTGCCTGTGCCACTCGGATGTGGCCCAATTCATCCTGTCCCTTAAAGAAACAGGGTTATGGGATGTCACCTGGCTGCAAAACGCAGCTGTTACGGGGAGGTTTGGGCTGTACATGGGAAAGGGGATGGAGGGACAAGGTGGCTGTGCCCACCCTGGCTGGCCCTGTGCTTGCAGAAGAGGATGGTGAAGTTTTCAGTGTTACTGTTACAGTGGATTTGCAGATTTTCAGTTTCTTAGAGGGATAAAAGCACCCAGAAGTCCATGATGGTGTGCAGCACCAAACCACGCTGTCCCTAAAAAATCTGTTTGGCTTTCTGGGGCACAAATAATCCACAGGGTCTCATCCAGGGGCAGATGGGCCAGGGTAAGTAAGTCCTTGTGAGCAGCATGGGGTGGACGCCTCTGTCACTGCAGGTGATGTCTTGCCTCCAAAATACCCCATTCACAGCTGCTTTCCACCAAAGTAACTCAGACTTCTCTGTGCACCAAGGGGTCAGCATGGCCAAAGCAGCAGTTGTCATACCTCCTCCTTCCCCTGCAAAGTCTCCTTTCCCTGTAATACAAAGCTACTTTAATTAGGAGCATGATTTTTATTTATTTTTTTAATATTACCAGCACAACCTCAGTTATATCATGTATTGTTATACATTAGGATGCCACTCCGTGCAGTCAAAATACAGAGGAACAAGAAGAATGGTAATGTTACACTTTTTTAACCCACTGATAAATAGGCAAAGCCTTACAGAGCTCTGCTCTGGGGACCACCAAGATCAGCCCCCATCACTTTAAGGGCCTTTGGATCACTTCCACCCACATGTCTCTGCCTTTCAGCACTCTGGGCCGTGCTTTATGTCCTGGAAACTCTACCAAGTCGCGACTACCGAGGGGGAAAAGCTTCATTTCCAGTTAATCAAGGCAGTTGTGTAATACCATTTTCTCCTGGGGAACTTCCAGAAAAAAGAAAGGAGGAGAGGAAGGGGTGGGGGGAGAGGGGGGTATTACATAAAGCAAGTATATTAAGAGGAAATAAATTATGAATTAAAAGTGATTAGTGAACTTTTAAGGAAGAGGTCAGAAGTGCTTTTTGGAATACAAACTTTTTAAGCTTCCAGTGCTTGTATTGGGTTACAGAGTTATAACCCGGCCTTATTTGTGCAGGTGGCTGCTGCTTCAAATCCGAAGAAGGATTTTGCATTTACAATAGGTACATTGACAGAACTGGGTCAAAAAGCTACTGGTGGCAGGCTCAGGGCTATGGCCAGGGGCTCTGTGCCTCCTACACTGGGGCAGTTGCTCCCAAGAACGTGCTTAATTACAGTGGCACTGCCTGGCCATGGCCAGGAAGATGTTTGGGAAGTTCAGTGATGAAGTTTGATTAATTTTTATTTAAGAGACTTCATGTTGACCAGGCTAACTGGCTTCATTTTTCCTTCATATTCTTTGTGTCTTTACTGAGTTAAAAACAATAGAATTTTGTTGACTTCATTACACTGGCTACAGTTTTATATTTCTACCTGTTCTTGTTACGGTTTGCAGCGTCTGTGCAAAGAGGAGGAGCCAGGGCTTCTGTGTTGGGGTGTTTAGGGGCAAGAAGCTGAGATAAGGAATTTTTGCTTGCTATTCTGTGTATTAAAACAGCACCTACAGCTCACAAAACTTCCCTGTTGAATAGAGGGTTGGATGAAATGGTTGGATGGGGCCCTAAGCAACCTGATCTAGTGGGTGGCATCCCTGCCCATGAGTTGCAACGAGGTGATCTTTAAGGTTCCTTCCAACCCAATCCTTTCTATCGTTCTGTGATTCTATATGATTAGAACAGAGCTGCTACTGTGTGGGGAAATGTTAGTGCTCACCCAGCCCTGTGGGATGACGGGGAGCAACTGCTTCACTCACCGGTTTGGCAGAAATCTCTTAGATTCCCCCCAAAAGAAATGCGGTGTTGAGTGTTGCTGGGGCTGGGCAGTGGCCCCAGCCCTTCCTCGAAGGCAGAGCCCAGAGGAGGAGTGGTGGTGAGAGGCTCATTCCAAACCCTGCTGACCAGCACAGCAAACCCTGGAACTGAAACATAATAGTCACCGCAGTGTGTTTTTCACACAGCTGCTTGCCTTCACCGTTGCAGAGTCCACAGGCACATCTTTATTTTTTTTTAATTTTTTTTCCCTCCCTTCAAGCTGGGTCATCCCAGGTCAGGCTTGTCATATCTGTGAGACTTGCAAAGCACGGGAATGTGCAGAAGTGCCTCAAAAGGTGTTGACACTTGGAGGTTTTCATGGGTTTTGAATTTTATCCCTTGCTGTAGACAATGTGAAATGATGGCTTTGTTTCCATCAAGTTTGACTGGAGCTGGCTCTGTATTCCTGTTGGTAATGTCTTTTATATTCACCCTCTCCAAATTTGCTGTTTCCATCATGTTTGGCTGGATCTGGCTCTGGATTCCTGTTGGTAATGTCTTTTTTATTCACCCTCTCCAAATCTGCTGGTTTAAATCTATTTTACCCCACAAATGCAGTATTTTATATGGACCTACATATTGTGGCTTGGATAAGACCTTTTGTTCTTATTAATGCATTCTGAGGTATTGAAAATAAATGTGCAGTTTAATATAAAGGTTTTTTAATGCATCAGCTCACGCCAAACTCCCATGAGGAACAACTTAATGCTCTTTGTAGAATTCCCTTCTCTTTATTCCTTTGTATGTGGTCCTTATCTTTGAAAATAGGTAACAGGTACTCACTAAAAGCACGTTTTCTCCCAGAAAAAACCAATGGCACAATTCCTGTTCATCTGCAGCTCTTGGAGCGGGAGGCTGGCACGTTGTGCTCCAGCCACACGAGGAAGTGTTTCTTACTCTTGGCTTCAAATCCAGAGGAATTTGCAGTGCAAGAGGATAATTTGGCATTTGGCTTAAAGTATCTGTGTCCAAGAACCTTTTAATGACAATATTCTCCCAGGATGGCTGGGTCAACAGATATGCTCCAGGTTGCACAGGGGGTTATTAACCACAAAGGGTGAGAATCGTGGAATCATGGAATGATTTGGGTTGGAAGGGACCTCCAAACTTGTCTTGTTCATGGGCAGGGACACTTTCCATGAGACCAGGTTGCTCAAAGTCCCATCGAGTCTGGCCTTGGACACTTCCAGGGATGGGTTTGGGCAGCAGGCAGAGACATCTGTCATTTCTGACACCACTTTTGGTTCCTTTTAAAGGCACTTCTCAAATACCTCTGCAGCCTGGGGTCATCAGTGTTACGGGGTTGTCCATACAGAAAATAAATATTTTTGGCTTTCTTCTTGTTCGCTGTTGCACTAGCAGGCATGGGAAGATGTTTTGCCCGGTATTCCTCATGAACCAGTTCTTACTGAAAACAAACAAACAAACCCCCAAAAACTAAGAACCTAGAAAATATCATCTAAGTCTAAATGAACCTGTGTCTGCCACTAGGAAGTGTTTTGGCCTCTGTAGCATCTGGTGGATCTAAAGTGGTGAGGTTTGCTTTGAAATTCCCTCGATTTGGCTGAAAAATAAAAATAATAAGGTTGACAAAATTGTCACTCTCTTCATAGGAAGGACACCACACAGATTAACATAGATGGGGCAAATGTTCACGGGAGTTACATAAATGAACCTACAGCAAGTAGAAAATTAAGTTTTTTGGTTGGTTGGTTGGTTTTGGTTTTTTTTTTTTTTTTTTGATGGAAATCAACCCATTGTGCCCAAAAACTTCTCCAAACGGGTCAAATCAGAGAAATGCAGTATATACTGATCCTTGTTTATAGGTTCTTTAGTACTCTAAAGCAGGTACCTGTTTTGCCATAAAGTCTAGGGTTTGTTTGTGTGGAGAATTTTCTCTCCTCGTGTCAGTGTAGCTGAGAGTAGTGGAGCTGTAATCGAGCTGAATGGGAACCTGTTTTGCAAACAGAGATATTAGATGTGTTTCCAAAATACAGGCAGATGCTCAGATCAGTCTGCTGGACTGCTGGAATCAAGGTGAAGAACAATTAAGACTGTGCAGGTAATAAAATCGCAGGGCTGATGGTTAGCCCAGCTGTCTCCTTGTCCTAGTGAATATGTGGTCCTCAAATACTCAGATTCAGTCAAAAATCGTTGGGATGGAGGCACATCAGTGATGCTTTCAAGACCTTTAAAAATCTGAATTTAATAGCTTGATCCAGTCTGCAGTAGGATCCTTATTTTGGCTGACATTGGGCTGTGGATCTGACCCCTTGAGATTATTTTTTTAGCTGACCAGGCTCCTACTGTTCCTTCAGATACACCCAGTGCTGGTGCAGAGCTGGGCTCTGTTTTGATTGACAGCACATGCCTGCTATGGCAGAAATGTGGAAATACTTCTATTCTTTGGGTTATTAAATTTTATTTATATATTTATGTATATATTTATACATGTAGAGTGTAAGTTGGCTTCAGGAGTTGCTCGCTCTTGCAGCAGTTGCCAAGGCTGGCCTTGCAGTGCTGCAATTCTTCTTTGAAAGTTTTGGGAAGTCAACTTTTAAAACCCCAATAAAAGCCTACCGTAGGCTAATCTAGTTTATATGTGTTTTTAAATATGTACAAATATTGTAAACCAAATAAGGTTTATATGTACCCAAGATCAGCCACTAAGTACTGCAAATAGAAAGCCTGTCTCTTGTAGGTGCCCAAATATTTACAGAGTGTGTCTTGAGTGAGGAATTAGATACCCCACTCAGTCCTGCCAAATTAATTAATAGTCTTTTTCACTTACTTAGGTAGATGTCTAATCTGCTGAAACCCTAAGAACACCCAGGGCCTGGACTGTGGCAGGCAAAAGCATCATGGAATCCTTGTTAGAAATTACCATGGCTTTGTTGAGATAGCCAGCAACATCCCACTAACCTGCAGGGTTGAAAGAACAAAGATTTAATGGAAAAAAAACCCTAAACTCCATCAAAACCAGACGTTTAAAAGGAAAAAGGTGGTGGTGGTGTTTAATTTGGTGCAAAGATGAAGGCTGGGCTGGGAAGATGATAGTGGCCTGGGTGGGTCACTGCACAAATGCCTTTTGCCTTCCATTCCCTCCACTTTTTGATGAGTGGCCAATGAAAGCTTATCCCCTTTTTAAATTTTTTTTCCCCCCATTAAATCTGCACAAGTGTTAACTTTTCAAAGACTCTGAGATTCAAAGTGCCGTACCCAACACAGAGCCCTTTTTTCTCCTGCCTTTGATTTTTATGCACATTTCAAGCTGGTCAGGGAGTACACGGGGGTTTTGTTTAGGCTTGGTGTTGGGGTTTTAGCTTTCAAGCTGCCAGCCTTCCCAGGATTATTGCCTATTAACTGACTCTTAATAAAGGTGCTGACCAAAGAAAGGAATATTTTTTCCTTGGTGCTAGATTTCCAAACTCGATTGGCTTTATTAGATGGAAAGACAAATAAATTTAAACCCTGCTCTGAAATACCTTAGCACAGGACACCAGCAGTTAGAGGTCACCAAGTCACTTGGACTTCCTCCCAACAAAAGCAACATCATTTTTCAATGTCCAGCCCCACAGCATCCTGCAGTGCTTCACACAATTCCTTAGTGTCCACACCTGCTCCGTGCCTCTCGGAGTGGGGCTGAGCCCCTTTGGATGAGGCAGGATCAGTCCCCGAGAGAATTCTGTTATGCTCATGGTTTGGAGCTGTGTTTGATCTCCTACAGCATAGCAGGATAAAAGTTCATGGTTGGGATTTCTTTGTTCTTTTATTAAAGCAAAAAATCCCCGTTGTACAAGGAAAAGAAACTTTCCTTCCCCTTGTGAAGGATGTTACAGTTCGGAAGGCAATTTCAGCGCCATTTACATTTATTGCATTGTAGGAAGCAAATCCCTTTGTTTTATGCTTCAGTTTCCTGTGAGATGGGGATAGCAGCCCTTCTCTGGTTGCACAGGTCCCTGTGGATGTGCCAGTGTTGTGTCCATGCTTTAGGACATGGGCCACGGGCTGCTGTGTCATTTCTCAGCATGGAAATACCATTGCTAAGGAGGGTGTGAGGCCCTTCTGCAGCATTCCTAAAGATTTTGCACTCGGTCTGCACTCGTAGGTGAGTTGTAGCCACAGACAGAATGACCAGATAGGATCATTTTTGGAGAAGAGTGACCATCCCCAAAATCAGTGTAATTTTTTTGCCTGCCCTGTACATCTGTCATTCACTTCAGTGCAAGTCACTGCTTCCTGAAATGAACCTCTTGTATCCTCAATGGTTCGGTACCGTGTGTGGGGATGGGAAGTGGCGGAGGTCAAAGACTTAACACCTTCATGGGGTTCAGCTGTTGAATCTGTAGATCCAAATCATTGCAGCCAGGGATGCACACTCTGAATTCCCTGTTAAAATGCTGAGTCAGAGAGGCAGACTGGGGCAGGAGAGGTGATGAGGCCAGATGTTCCATCCTCACAGTACAGCACTACTCTGCTTGCCTTCCATTTCCAAGGTGTGTGGGCTGTAAGCCCCACTTCTGGATCCTTTTGCCTCAGGCGGATCTCCTGGTGTGAATAATGTGTCTGTGGTGTTTTGTTGAGGGATCCCAAAGGCATCTCTCTCTGCATTTAATTTTCTGTCTTCTTCCAGACTTCTCTCTGTAGTGTTTTTTCTGCAAAGCCCATGCTCTGGCAGCCTTTTGGCACCACTACAGGTTTCTCTGCGCTGGAACCCCCTTGCCAAAAAAAATGTGGGTGGTGACCTAGTCCCTCAGACAACCCATCCTCCAAGAAATAACCTCGTGGAAGAAGAGCCGTCTTGAGCACAATTTATTGTTTGCCATGGGCTCGGATATTCCATTCCTTGGGTGAAACAGCAGCCTCTCACCCAACCCTCAAAATCAAGGGCATGTTATGTCTTCTAAGTAATATTCATTCAGTTATAGGGAGTGTGTTTATGTTTCTCATGTTAAAAAAAGGGGAAGGGAAAAAAAAAGAAGGGAATCTGAGGTTAGTGTTTTGCTGGAAAAATATCAAGACTTGATTGGCAATATCCCACTAAACCACAAGTTTGTAGGAGAGAAAACAAACCCATTGGATTTTCCAAACTGTGCCTATGTGCTTTATGAAAATGTGTCCCATATAGGTCACTTACTCTCTCATTATAGCTGTGGCAAGTGTACATATAATTGAAACACAGAAATACTACCCCATGCTGCTCAATGAATGAAGGAGAAACAAATCTTTATTATTCCTGCGCTCACAGAATATATAGGAACGCTATTGTCTTTTTTTTTATTATTATTTTTTAATTTTTTT
>WEKY01002103.1:117026-157809 GCA_013390045.1 Picathartes gymnocephalus | reverse complement strand
TTTTTTTTAGGGCCGGTTTTAGCTTTCAGATGTATTTTATTGTCTGTGGGAACATGTGTTTTACAGACCTGTCATGTGAAAGCCATTAACAAGGGGAACTGGAGGAATAACAATGAGCCACGTAACCGTGGTGTGTCTGCTCCCCGAGTTCAACCCCGCTCTGGGCGCGCGTGAAACCGGATCGCGCCCAGCGACCTTAGCGCTTCTCCCCTGCCATTCCTCCTCGGGAAACCTAAGGATTTTTTAAGTGGCCCATTAAAACGGGATTGCTGGCATCAGAGGCGGGCTTCTGGGGCCAAGCTGGCTGGCCATCAAAACGGTTAAGTCGTGGAACGAAGATCAGCTGGATTCACACGAGATGTCCGATTTTATTTACCGAATCTGAGCTGGGCGGGCAGTTCTGAAACTGTTCCTCGCTGGTTCACATGTGTGGTGGAAACTGTCCCGCTGTGCCAAGCTACTCCGGGCCCAGAACTTGCAATTAACCCATTTCCAGAGTTTTTAGAGAGGATCTGAAAGGGGCCCTGAGCAGTGGCCTAGAGCACTATTGAATACCTGAAAATTTTACTTTGGTGCCTGTTGTCCCTGCTCCCAGGTGATGGAGGGACTTCCCCTCTCAGGACTAACAAAACCCTGTAGTAATCCTGGCTTAGGCAAACCCATTAACATACAGGAAGAGGAGCCAAAGTGGATTGCGCAGAGTGAAATCTGGAGAGTGGTTCACGTGGAGAACATGGGGAACATTATTTCTGAACAACGCGGATGGTGCTCTTGCAAATCACATCTAGCAGATGATGCTCACTACAAATGTACTGTGGACAGCTTTAGGTCAGACCCAACAGCGCTTCATTTTTTATTTATTATTTTTATTCATTGTAGAAGGAAGAACCCTCTGATGTCTTTGACTGCAGAGCTGTGTAAACAAACCCACAGATACTTAGGCAAGTTAGTGGTCGACAGGTATTCCCTAACGCCTTCTGTAGGATCCGGGTGTGAGACCTGTTGTCTTGGCCCAAGGACAGCTGGAACCACTGTGCATTTGTTTTTCCCCTTACCTGGGTTTCGCTCTGCAAGTGGGAGGAGGGTTTCCTGTACCTTGTGGTTTACTCTGAACATGGGTTTCAGGGAATTTGGGGCTTGGTTTTGTGGGGATGTCGTGCTGCTCTCGATGATGGGCTTAACAGCAAACATGGATGGAGAAACTGAGGCAAAGGGAAGGAGGGTGCCCTGCCCACGGTGACATTGTGGCTGGGAAACACCCTTCTAGGTCTGAGGCAGTGCTGTAATTGTCTGAAAAACTTACAAAACACGGAGTTATGGACATGCTGCAATTTCCAGGTGTCCCCTCCATACTCTGTGTCCTGACCCAAGTTCCTGAGCAGATCTGCTCCATGCCTGGTGCAAAGGTCCAGCCACAGGAATCCTGCACAGAGGGTTCACAGATAGTATTTAAAACCCAGATTTCACGTGGCTTTATTGTGATTGAAGGTGTCAACAGGCTCTGATGGGATGACTTCTGTGGATGCTCTGGTCCTTGCATGGATGGGTGTCCCACAGCTGCTCAAAGCACTTGATTGTTGCATTAGAGGGTGCAAACACTCTCAGAAAACTTTCAATACAGGCTGTAAAAACAAAAAGGAGTGAGCCCAGGAAGGCTGCAAAGGCAGGGCAGTGATGGGGATGGAGGGTAGCTGGGCTGGCCAGGTAGGAGAAGCCCTGTGGATACTCGATCCTGCCCTGTTTGTTTGCACAGCTCTGGGCTGCTCTGCCCGGGGCGCTTGGAAGAGCTTCGGGCCCTCCCTGGAGAAAAGGGCCAGATTGGTTTTCATGGCCTTTTGCAGAGGGATTGCTCCAGGGGTCTGTTCCTGTAAGTTAATATTTGCAGCGCACAGGGCTTAACTGGAACCAGGCTGCGCAGACATCTGATAACCATAACAGAGGAGATGCTTTTTCCCTGCAAGACCAGCTTGGAAAAACAAATCCCAATGCTATTCCCTTTGGAAAGATAACGATATGGAAAGAAAAGCACCAGGAGCAGGGATGCATGGTTTGCAGTGGGTTTTCTAGTTGAGTCTTGGGGTTTTTTTGTGAGCTGCTTGTGTTTGCCTGCATTGCTGATGGGTTTGGTTGTTGTCTCCCCTTTTTTGTAGCCGGGTTGCCCTTCCTCATCATCGAGACAAGCACAATCCAGCCCTACCAGAGGGGCTTCTACTGCGACGACGACAGCATCAGGTACCCGCAGAAGAACGTGGAGACCATCAACGACGCGGTGCTGTGTGCTGCGGGCATCCTCATCGCCATCCTGGCGGTAAGTCCCAGCTCCAGAACCTCCCCCCCTGTCCCGGGAGGGGTTTTTTGGCACCTCTTTGTCTTGCTGATGTGGCCAGGCTATCTGCCGGGTGCACATCTCCTCTGCGATTGTTTGACTTTTGTAAGCGTGGAGTTGCAAACATTTACAAATGAAAGCTTGTAATGAGAGGAATGAGATTACTCTTGAAGCCTGTAAACAGGCCCAAAGCTGTTTGGGCAAGTCTGTGAGCTTCACAGGAACTTTTTCACCCTCCAGGAGGAGTTCAGAGTAGAGGCAAAAACACTTGAGTGTCAGTAAAGACTTGGCATGGTTTGTCCCTATTCAAATAACTCGTGGTATTTGCCTATTTTATAAGGTTTAAAAAACAAAGAAAGGATACATCTTTTCAGCTAACCAGTGCCTGGAAAATGTAACAGGTTAGTATTGGGTTTTTAAGAGATTGCATATTGCAGCCGTTTTTAAAAGACAATTCAAACACTCCATGGGGAGCATATTCCCAGAGTCCTCGATGTAAAACGTAGTTAATGTCCCACCTTCCCAATTCCTCTTCATTTTTCTTCTCCTGCCAGTTTTTCTAGAGCTGTGCTAGGAAATGATTGCATGGCAAGAGCTTTGTTTTTCAGCCAAAAAGCTGAACTGAGCCCATGAGCTGAGCCTCCTTATGCCAGAGTGAGCCCAGTCTGGTTCACAAGACAAGAGCTGTCTCCTGGTTGTTGCTTAAACACCTCCAGCTAAGATGAAAATCCCCTATGAAAAGCACCTACATTTTCCTTCTCACCTGCTGCCAGAACAGCTCAGGTGCTTTCCCAGAGGTGCCACCTTCCTCTTGCTGCTTCAGCGGGGAGGGATGGAGATGGAGAGGTCGGGAGCACTTGTTCCTCTTGCAGCTTTCATCATTCCTCATGGGAGCAATATCATGAGCAATAGATATTTTGGGATGGCACAGGGCCTGCCATCCCATCCTCAGCCTTGCTGCTTCGTGGCATGAATATCTCTCTCCATCATTCCCACCTACACTCACTCAGCAAAGTAGGTCCCCAAAACTGCCAGCTCCCTCTGCCCCTCCCTCCCCAAAACAAGCCCAAAAGGTGCCAGGCCCCCAATTTTATAAACACAGCAGAATTTCACCCTGCAGGTGAGTGACCCCCGAGTGTGGAAAAGCCATAAAAATGAAATGAAAAAGCCTCTCATTTTCGCATTACTGCCAGAGCTATCGGCACGCCAGCTCCATGCAGAGTGTGCTTCTGATCCCTAATGAGGCAGTGGCAAATACAGGAGTTGGAACAGAAACTGGAAACATAATCAGCTGCCTATGTGATCCATCAACTCTCTACCACGAAATAGCAGGTCAATTAAAAGAGAAGGAAAATCCCCAAAGAATTGGATGTTTCTGCCCTGGTTTCACTGTGCCCACAACAAATGTAACTTAATAAGGTAAATTCAAAAGCTCAGTTATTTGCTGTTGAGTGACACAAACGGCTAACGAGGAACTGAAGCAACAGATTTCTTTGCTATGGCAGCCTGCATGGAAAATTCAAGTCAGCCTGACCTCCTTTTTCAGATGTAACCCAGATACCAGAATTACTGTAGCATAATAGGAATTCCTTCCAAATCCACAAAGCACTGACTCCGCTCCTTGCGCTCACATCGTTTGCCTTTGGAAGGCAGGGCAGTGGTTGTGAGGACTTCCAGGGAGCTGGCTTTCGGGATGGAGCAGCCAAAATTCCACGCCCTCTCTTTACATGGCGTCACAGGCAGTCTAGCCCGGGGTAAAAAGGTCCAGGTCATGTTTTAAGTGGCTCGAGGACACCCAGAGAGTTTGTTAAGTAAACGGCAGAGGCGAGACCTTTGCTTCCATCAGGATGGGAGAGGATATGCATTTGTTTTTAGTATCTGTGTATTTACTGACTTCAGGCAAATTTCCATGCAGATGACACTGGAGAGGCTCATGCCCCTGGGCTGTGCACTCTCACATCTCTCCTGGCTGCTCTTTGTGCTGGAAGGTGGCTGGTGTGGTGTTAGTGCTCCCTTGGATGGCCAGGGGAAGGTGGCACTCCTCCTCCTGAGCCTTGTAGGGGTACCACTGCTGTGGTCCTGTGTCCCCACACCTGATAGGTCTTGAAGGGCTATGAAAAAATTCCTAATAAAATTAATTTGCTAGGTGATCTCAGTTAGCTGGATTAGCTGGTTGTTTCACAGTTGAAGGTGATACGCTGCACTGTGATTAGCACAGAGAGTGTTACACCAAAAGCAAGGGGTTAGAAATGCTCTAAAGGTAATTACAGGCTACTTGGATTGCTGGTGATACCTTATAAAAACAATAAAATGGGCTTGACAACTGAAAGTCTGCTAAAAGCATTCACAGACAGAAAAGTTTAATGTTGGCTTCTCTCTAGTGACCAACATTTTAAATATGTGTGCCAGTCCCTGGGAATTGTGCCCATCACCTGGGAGTGGCACATGTCCCCCGTGGATGGCTTGCCAGGAGTGCGAGGCTTGAGAAGGGCTTGATATCTTTAAAACTTGTTTTCTTTTCAGGATGTCCTTCCACTCTGTGCACATCTGTGCTGCATTAGTTTTTCACCGTCCTGCTTTATCTGGGACAGCAGTGCCAAAAAAACAAGTTTACTCAATTTTTAGCTTCTCATTAAGTTGATCCACAGCTTCCACTAACTGGGGAGGGTTCCTGGGTACCCAGCAGCATTTTAGCGAGGGAATGAAGGCTCCAATTTACAATCTGCTACATGTGTGCAATTACCCAGACCACCAACGGTGAGAGAAAAATATTAATCCCCAGACTTTTGTTGGTCCCTGTTTAAAATGGTCACATGCCTTTCCCAGGCCAAGAGCCTCAGGTTTGTGTGGATCTGTTTGTGAGTTTGCAGTAATGGCACATCTCCCAGTATCAGATATCATCCTTAATTTGTCTGGTCTTCTCTCTGTGGAAGGCAGGAGTTTTGAGCCTCAGAGCTCCCCTTCTTGTGAATTTAGGCTTTTGGGAGTGGACCTGCCCTCTGCAGGAGCCTCTGGGTCCATCCAGGAGAGCCTCCCTCTGCAGGCCTCATGCCAGTAGATTTCCTGGCTGGCAGCTTGTGCTGGCAAGTGGTCCAAAATGGAGATAAGCCGTTGTCTTTGGAGGCTGTGAGGATTAAAATGATGCTGAAGCCACTTAGCTGCAGCTCCCTAAACAAGTTTTGGTCGCTACCAGATTTCCAAGAGGAAATCTCAGCTGTGACAATATAAACCCCAAATAGTGGTGCAACCACTCAAAGCTTTTCTGTGCGTGGTAGCAGAGCCTGCTCTAGCTTGGCATTTATTTTCTGTTATTACAGATGTATCTCTCTTTGATAAAGCCTGCTTAGCTGCAGTTTCAGCTGCCTTAGGTCAACCTTTGTTTTTTCAAGCCCTGGTACGAGTGAGTTCAGACAATGATACAGCTTCAACTCTTCTTAGCCTAATTGCCATACTTTTCCAGTTTATTAGTTTCCAAAGGTTGTGCCAAGCTTTTAAAAAAGGTAGGTAGGGGAGCCTCGTCTCCTGCTTATGACCGGCAGGCTGCCACCCCAGGAGGAATATTGCTGGCTGCTCCAGAAAGGGATTAACATGAAGGCATTTTTCCTTACAGTTAATTTTACATATCACAGTCCCCGTGACTACAGAGAGGCAGGGAGAAGGGGGCATCCAAAAAAGAAAAAAAAACCCAAAACCTCTGCCTCAATTTATTACTCAGGTATAAAAACATTTAGAGTAATGAATGAAATCCTAAAGCTGTAAATCTGGAGCTTAAAATTTAGGTGTGTAGCGTGACGGAGAACAATTTAAACCTTTGGCTCTTTGGGAGAGGTGAGACATTTGGACTTCATTTCACAGCCTGATTTTCATTAACCTGCCTTTCAAGAGTCATGAATGTGAGAAGTTGGATCCTCTGCTCCCTGACATTGATTTATGGTGATATTGTCAAACCTCTGCACCCCTGACACAAAGAAAACATAATCTGCTGCCACGTGATGGCAAGACCCCTTGAAATGCCCCAAAATAGCTGGACATTATGGAGGCCTTGAGAGGTCTGAATTGGGTCTGCTAGCAGCAAGTTTTGGGCCAGAATCTGAAAAATTTGGGACTTTCTGTTTCTTCCCTTGTTGTGTTAATCATTTTAAGAGAGGAAGATAAGCAGGCTGAGGGTTTGTTTTCCTCCAAAATCAGTTTGATAAGAGGGTGGTGGGTCTGGCCTCTCCTTCCCAACACACACTAATTCTTTATCTGGTTTATGTCAATTTTCCTTCCCCACTATGCTGGGGTGTTATTTCACTTTTGTAAAGATATGCCAACGTGCTAACCCAAAATCTACCCTTTTTTTGTTTTGTTTATTGGATTTTTCCATAAACAACATTCGAAGCATTGTGAGGGAAGAGAGGGAGGATGGAGAGATGCTGGGCTATGAGTTCTCCTTCCTCAGTACAGACACAGATTCCAGATCTGAGCTGCCTCAGCCCTGCGTTCACCCCCACCCCTGGTTCTGCACAGCGCTTTTCCTGCCCTCTGACCTCTCTGTTGTGCTTCCCTCACAGATCATAACGGGAGAGCTCTACCGCATCCACTACCTGAAGGAGAAGTCCCGCTCCTTCATCCAGAACCCCTACGTGGCAGCTCTCTACAAGCAAGTGGGCTGCTTTGTTTTTGGCTGTGCCATCAGCCAGTCCTTCACAGACATTGCCAAAGTGTCCGTCGGGCGCTTGCGGCCGCACTTCCTGGCCGTTTGTGACTTGGATTTCTCCACCATCAACTGTGCCAAGGGAGTTTACATCCAGAACTACACCTGCAGGGGAAGTGACAGCAGGGTACAGGAAGCCAGGTGAGAGCCTGGGGCACCAAAGGCGTGGTGCTGCCACTAAATGGGTCTGGGGTTTCTCTGTCAGCAATGGAGGATTCAAACCTGAAAGTGAGAGTGGCGTTAGACTGGATATTAGGATGAAATTCTTCCCTGTGAGGGTGGTGAGACATTGGGACAGATCACCCAGAGAAGCTGTGGTGACTCATTCATAGAAGCCAGCTTGGATGGGGATCTAAACAACCTGGTCTAGTGGAAGCTGTCCCTGCCCATAGCGGGGGGGTGGAACAAGCTGGTCTTTGATGTCCCTTGCAGCACAAACCATTCTGGGATTCTGTGAAATGCTGCGTTTTCTGCAAAGGCCATAAATCCATTTTCCAGTGACCAGCAGTTTCCCTTGGGAAGTGTGGCACTCAGCTGAACAATATTTCTTTTCCTTTCTCTTTGCTCCTACGCTATTGTTTCCCTGAGCCCTGCTCTGTGTGGGAATTCACCCCCAGGGCTGAGCTCATGGTGAGCAGCCCGAGCTGTCCCCTGTGTCACAGCAGAGCTTCTCCTCAGGAAAGGCTCCACCACACAGGCAGGGCTGCCAGTGCCTCCCCTTGGACCTCTACCACGTCCATCAGATGCCCAATTTTGACTTTCCCAGGGGCTCATTCCTCATGCTGCAGACTGGAGGAGTTGCTCTCTTCTCATTTCTTTAGGGTTTCCCAGTTATTTGAGGCGAGATGATGAGTTATTGGGTTATCCTGGAAATAACTGCTGTCCCCTGAGTAGGCCAGGAAGGGAGAAACAATGCGAGCATCCTGTCCATCCGTTCCCTTTCTGCCTCACCAGCAAGCAGGGCAGATAACAGGGGGTTTTATAACCCAAAGAGCTGGGGGTTGTGAGTCCCTCTGGCACCCTCAGATGCTGCGGGGAGGTCACCATATTATAGGGAAAATTATAATATTGAGGATTACGCTGGCTGGTTCTGAGCACCTGCTTTGTTTTGCAGGAAATCCTTCTTCTCTGGGCACGCATCCTTCTCCCTGTACACCATGCTGTATTTGGTGGTAAGTGACCTCGCTGAGCTGATTGGCCCCCTGGCCCCCTGCCCCACATTCCGTAGCAGTAATGGCAGGATGAGCATTGGACATGGAGAGTTGGTTGAGAAAAAAAAGGGTCTGAGCTATTGGTGGGATGATCCACCCTCATCTGCTGTGGTGTTGCTTAGGATGGATGGAGGCTCCTGGGGTGATAAACTGAGCTGTGCAGCTTTGGGACATGGCCAGGGTGGCAATTAAATCCGAATCCCCCTAAATTTGTGGACGACCTGTGCAATTTTGTTCGCCCCACGTTGTGGTTTCCACTGAGGAGAGTTTGGGGCGAGCCGAGCTGTTCCGTGGATGGAGGGGGAGGATGTGCTGCCCGGCCGTGTCAGGGGGTGATGCCCGGCTCCAGAATGTGCCAGCAGAGCAGGTGGAGCAGCCTCTGCCCGCCTGGTTCCCGAGGGGAGGGCTGGGACTTGTTTTCCTTTGTCAGTGAGGAATGGCTCTGCCCTTCCTGTGCCGGGCTGGGGCCGAGGTGGCTGCCAAGGTGCTTCCTGCTGGGGCTGCGGGAGGCAGCGCTGCCCACACGGGCTGGACACACACACACACACGGCCTCCTGGAGGGGGGAATCAGAGGGATTTGTGCCTGGTTTTCCGTTTTTAAAGTTATTTATTTCATTAAAAATCAAGTTTTGTGCCGCTTTTGAGATTTGTGCTCCTCCTCCATCCCTGGTAATCTCAGACTTGCAAGCAGAGGAACAGCACTGCACTGATAAAAACATGAAACATGAGCTTTTATCTATGAGCAGTGCTCCCCCCATCCCGTACCCTCTGGAAAGATAAGTGACCACTGCTCCCCCCTGCCTTTTCAGCCTTGGATCCCCCTCCCTGTGAGCGACTTCTGTAACTGAATCACATTTCCAGGCAGTTGTGGGCGGCATATTAAATTTTTTCTCTGTTTTCCCTCTTACTTTGTTCTTGGAAAGCTTTTGAATTTCTCCAGTGAATGTTTGGGCTGTTTCCTCCCAGCCATATTACAGTGAAGAGCTGCCTGGGTGATGCTTCACAGGGGGCTCAGCCCATCCTGGAACTTTCTGAGCTGAGTTTGGAAGCTGTCACTCACACGGGCATTCATTTATGTCTGGGGAGGTCTGTGGGCACTCAGATAAGTCAGCCCTGAGATATTTTTGAGCCCAGCATCTGGGAACAAACCCAAAGACTACCAGCCCCTGTTAAGTTGGTGATGGTTTCTCTGCCAGGGCTTGACCCATTTTCTGCAGGGTGCTGGACAAACTTTTTCTTGTTTTTTCATGTGTTTTTCTGAAAATCCAGCTCTTGTGGAGCAGGTGAGAAACAAATGGGAATACAGAGCCTGGGGGGCTGGCGACAGAGACTCCAAAACTGCAGAGTGCATTCCACACTCCCACAGGATTCGTGGAAAACCTGCGTGGCTCACTTTCCAGTGCTGCTCTGCACCCATGCCTGCTGCCTGATGCTCTTTTTAGCTTTGCAACAGGATTTAGAAGTGGTGTTTAGCTCCTTCATGGTGCTTTATGGCACAGAGATACCTCTGGTCTCTCTTTGCTGCCCTTCCCTGTACCCATATGGGAGCACTTGAGCTGTCAGGACTCATCAGACTTTGCCCCACACCCCTTGATCCAGGACAGGCTGCTCCACTTACACCTCTCTATGTCAATTGTCAAGGACAATCCCTTTAGAATAATTTTAATTTGTCCCAAAGCTGTGAGAAGGCTGGTAGCAGGCTCTGTCTGACCAGCTGTCCAGTTCCCTTGTGCCTTAAGAAGTTAGGAGAAATTACATCAAGTATTTGGTGATAAATTGAAGGGAGAAAAAAGCAACTTGAGACAAGACAGGTGGGGAAATGATGATCTTAAGGCTCTCTTCCACCTAAATGACTCTGTGATTCCAGCTTGTCCAGCAGCACCCTGCTCTTCATCACTCCAATTCCTTGGTCACTGCCAGAGCCTGACAGAGAAATCTTATAGAAAAAGGGAGGCAGAAAATCTGACACATTGGAGAGGCTGATAATATCAAAAAACAATTACTAGAGAAAAGAGATTATAGTAAGCCAGAGAGATTTTATTTGATGCAAGATAGACCTTGCTGTTTTGCCCACCACAATGCATGAGTTGGGGTTTTGAAAGCCTGGTTAGAAATGTGGCATCCACCATGCCAGTGCCTGCAGGAGGTGTGTTTGATGGGTTTAATCAGGGGATCATCGCAGTCGAGACAAAACGGATGCTCCCTGTTCCTGGGAAGTGAGGGCTGTGCTGCAGCAGGTTGCTGCCTACACTTTGGAGTGTGCCAGGAGCTTCTGCAGCATGGGGGCAGCTGTGGGGCTGAGCGTGTCCTGCAGAGGTCTGCCAGATCAGCCGTGTTCCTGATTGAACAATACTTCATATTTCAAGGATAAGTCACTTCCCGTCTCTCCTGGCGTTCCCTGGCTTCACTCTTGGAGCCCATTCTGAATTAAAATGTTTTCAAGTTTGCTTCACCTGGTGGGGTTGGCTGCCAGAAAATTCCAGTCAGTCTATTAAAAGCTCCCTGGGTTCCCACACATCCCATGGGGCTTTGCCAGTATGGGGCTGGGTTTGTCCAGGTATTTGGTGGACAGGGGATGAGTGACCACAGCTTTTCCCAGCACAGCAGCAGCAGGACCCTGTGCTATCCATGGGCTCCATGTAGGAAAACACTGATAGATGCCAAGCCCTGGAGGGCTTTGAGGGAAAAGTCACAGGGAAAGGCACTTGCAACACGGTAAAATCCCCTGGGATTTAGTTCTAAATGCTGAGACTTCAGGGCTAAGTTTCTCGCAGCCTTCTTGTCACCAGGAATACTCAATTAACATCAGGCCTTTGTATAAAAAATTTAAGAGGGGAAATAACTCTTGGGTAATCCTCTTTGTCTTAATTTTCCTTGCTTTGTTACTCCTTGGCTGAGTGAGCTGTAATACATATTTATAGCAGGCTGAGGAAAGAGGAGGTATGGAACAGCTTATTCCATGCAGCCCTCTGGAGCTGACCCACAGCTCTTGGGTTTGTTTCTGTGGATGTGGGGGAGCCTTTGCAGAGAGCAGTGGATGCTTTCTACCCCTCGAGACTGTGAGACCATAATGCTGATTTATTTGCAGCATGATGTAGTGGTTTCACTACCAAGGGCGCAGAAAAGCTAAATCCCACCAAGGGTGCAAAAAAGCTAAATTTAAATATCAGAAAAGCTGAATTAATATCCCTCAGCAATGTTGGCTGATTCTGGATAAAATGCATGCAAACCTTGTGTATTTAATATGTGTCAATGGGTGAGACAGAAGATTTCAGAGGGGTTGTGGTGTGTCCTACTGATGTAAATGGAAAATCAGAGATGGTGCAGGGTTTGTGTGTCGGGGGGGGCGTGAAGCTCCTCCCTGGAGCTCCTGGCTGAAGGCTGGAGAAGGTGCCCTGGTACAGCTGAGCAGTGATGTGCCCTTGTGAAGGAACCTCTGTGGTGCCTGAGGACTTGCAGTTGAGTTTAGTGGTAACCTGAGCAAGAGAATAAACTGGAATGACATCAGAGGCCAAGGCTGCGGTGTGAACTGAGCTGCTGGGGATATTTCTGATGGGGTGCGAGGGTGCTGTGCACTCAGCAAAGGCAGGGAGGAGGCAAACGGCACATGTTGAGAGGCCTTTGCCCATCTCCTGTCCTTCCCTTCTGTCCAGCCTGGTGCTAAAAGCTAAATTCTGCATTCCCCAACCCCCAGCCAGGGCAGTGCGTTACCCTGGGATGAGTTTGGGCTGGAGAGGTTTTGGCCCTGTAGCACTTTGGGTAGCACTCTGCTTGCAGATGGGGCTGGAGAAGGAGGTCACTTGGGGTCAGACAGCCAGGAACAAGCCCAGCTGTTTCCCAGAAGGAAACTTTAGGTGTGACTAAGGGCCGTGGTTGATGGACTCCAGCCCTGCAGTGGGGAGAGAGTGCGAATGGGATGGGATTTCTGGAGAGCAGAAAGCCCCCGGAGGCTGGAGGTGATGCTCTGAGCCAGCTCCTCCTCGGTGTGCTCAGAGGCTCTGTGTGGCTGTGGGCTGTCCCCAGCAGCTCTGTGGAAGTCCCCTGGCACAGGAAGAGTGATGTGATGTCCCTCAAACCATCTGCTTTGTGGTGTCTCAGCCTCTGCCAGGAGACAGCGGATGGGAACTCCAAATAACTCCCACTCTATGTGCTCCCATTTCACCCACCCCTGCTCCTGTTGCTGCTCCTGGTTTTCACTGCCCTGTGATGATCTGTGGTAGAAACAACCCCAGTTGTGGTCTTGCTCTTCCACCCCCTCCCGGGAAGGGCTCCATTCCAGCTCCACATTCCCATCCAAATCTGTCAGTCTGGAGCAGGCAGCATTTCAAATTTGCTCCCAGGAGCAAAAAAAAAAAAAAAACCCTAAAAAACCAAAACAGCAAAAACACCTTCATAAGCAGATAAGATATTCAGATAAATTTCCAGGAACTTCCCATTTCTTGGTAATAGCACTAATTCCTGCATTAGGGAAATTCTGATCCTTTCAGCACCTAAACTCTACTTTCACTTTTTGAGCTTGTCTTACTAACTGGGGTTTTCTTTCATACTGAGGGCAGAGGCAAAGTTTGGAGCACCCCAAGTCTTACCTTGAAAGTATTTAGGGGATCCTGGTGTTTGAGAGCAGCTTTTGTAATAGTGCACGTTCTTAAAATGTGGAATATGAGGAGTGCTGTTACCCTCTTTTTTTTGTTCTTATGAATGGGGAATAAAGAGCAGTTTTCCCATGGCCTTTATTGTGGCAGTAGAAGGAATTCAGCTGAGCTCCTCTGGCGTTGCAGTGTCTGAGGGGCACCTGTTCAGGTGGGTTTTAGTCCTCCAAGATGTGCAGGTGTGAGTGTGAGTTAGGTGCTGGAGGCTTGGGGGACACCCAGCACACCCCATGTGGTGCCACACTGCTTTTCACTCCTTTTTCAGGGCTAAAGATTGCACATGAGGGACACAGTTCAGGCCCAAAGTGCCTGCTTTATTGTGTCTTCAAACTTGCTTTTTGCTTTTTATTGTGAGTTTTTAATTGATACTTTGCACCCTTATCTCTAGATGACCTTTTTAGTCCAGGCTTGTGGGATGGAAATATTTGAGATGTCCAGACTATGCAAAAGTGACAAATGTCAGATTACCCAGCAGCAAATTTCCTTCTTAAGGGATTTGATGGGACGAAGACACAAGATTAAAATAAGACATCAGGTTTCAAGTCTTCCTGGTAGAACTGATAGTGATGGTTTATAACAAATCATACTTTTTGCTCTGCAGCAGCAGCAGCACACTGAAACCTGAGTTTTGCACTGTCACCTGGGCTGAGTTGAGGCTTTTGAACATGAAAATAGAATCGTGGAATGGTTTGGGATGGAAGGGACCTTAAAGGTCACCTGTTTCCACTCCCCTACCAAGGGCAGGGACACCTCCCACTGTCCCATGTTGCTGAGCTCCATCCAGCCTGGCCTTGAACACTTCCAGGAATGGGGCAGCCACAGCCATACCCTGCCTGCACAGGGCAGAAGTTGGGTGCACAAAGACCATGGCAATGGAAATTATCATCACAAACTACAGAGAACCAGCCCCGTGGTCCATGTGCCAGGCTGCACCAGCGTGGGTTTGCTGTGGGAGCTGACACTCAGCCCGTGGCTTTGTGTGCACAGATTTCTATGCTGTGGCTCTGTTCCCAGGCTCGGGCTGGTTTGCAGATATATCCCCCAGAATCACCATGTGCATTAGCCAGCACTGAGCTGTTTTGGTGCTGCTCCTTTCCATGTTAATTGGCTAACAATCTGGATAATTTGGAGCATCTGCTCCATTTAGATGACGTGAGGTTTCATTTCTTCTGAGGAGCCCAGTATGTGTTCTTTCCAAAAAGAAGGGGTAAATACAGTGTTTATGCACTGTATCACACTAAATCAGCCAAAATGATTCTTCCCCCTTATGAGCTTCCCAATTAGTTCTGCTTTTATAGGTCATTTTATGCTTTTATGTTGCCATTAAGTTATTTGTGGTTTCAGGGAGCCCAGCGAGAGCTTCGTTCCCTTTCATGCCAAGGCAGTGCCGACTGCTCTGGGTGTGTGAAAGGGATCATAAAAGGGGAGTAAACCCCCTGTGATGTAGCAGAGCCCCTTGAAGGACACTGGGCGTGGCTGCAGTGCTGCATTTAGGACCAGGCCGAGCAGCGTTTGTCACGCACCTTCACACCCTTAGAGCCGCTCTGCTCCTGAGCCTGGAGGCCGCTGCGGCGTCCCTCCCTTCCCACAGCCTTCCTCCCTGCGCTCATCCCGGGCAGGAGCTGCTGTTTTCCTGCCCTCTCTTCCCACCCCACTTCCCTGTTCCCACAGGAACCGGCCGTGCCCGGCAGCCGGGGCGGAAACGGGCCCGCGATAGTCACGGCAGGGCTGCCGCGTCTGCTTGACATCACCCCAGCGTCCCCTTTCTGGGCTGAGCCGGGGCTGTGCTTGCCGTTCCCACCCAGGGAGGGAATTCCCAGGCCGTGTAGCTGCTCCCTGCTTCCCTGCCAACCCCGGGGAAATGTGGCGGCGGTGTTGGAGGGTGGCACTGTGCACACTGCCAGCAGCTGTGGCCGTGTCTGGGCGTTCTCGGGGTGGCTCTGAAGGTTTAGCATGCTGCACTGGCTCTTCTTTGTCCTCTGAGTGATGCTGTGGGTCCTAAATACCCCAGGTTTGGGTCGTGTTTTTGTTACACGCTCAGTAATGCTGGGGAGGAATGGCTTCTCTCGGATATGGGGTTGTGTGGAAGGCGAGGCAGAGCTGGGGTGCAGGGGGTCCCAATTCCCTGGGCCTGGCTCACTCCAGAAGGGCTGTGTCCCCCCACCTCTGTCCTCATCCCCTCCATGGGTTACAAATGCCTCCAGAGGTCACACACGTGCAAGGAGCATCCTTCCTTTTTGTCAACTCCCCCTCCTGAGCCACAGGGCCGTGGCTGCCCCACAGCCACCCCCACAGAGCAGTCGCTGCTGCATTTGGAGCAAATTTAGGCAAATTAATACAACCTTTTTTTTTTGTTTATTTGTTTGTTTCCCTCTCTTCCCACAGTTTTATCTGCAGGCCAGATTCACGTGGAAGGGAGCCCGGCTGCTCCGTCCCCTGCTCCAGTTCACCCTCATCATGATGGCATTTTACACGGGGCTGTCCCGCGTGTCAGACCACAAGCACCACCCCACCGACGTGCTGGCAGGCTTTGCACAGGGAGCCCTGGTGGCTTACTGCGTGGTGAGTGTGCAAAACAGGGCAATGGCAGTGCTGGGAGGGTCCTGTGGGAATAGCTGAACCCCCCAGTTCAGCTCAGCTGGTTCCCTCTTACATCCCTGGGGATGTGGTGGGAGGCACTGTGCTCCAAAGGCTCAGGCCAGGCAGCTTGGGGCACTGGAAGGATGTTCTGTCAAGGGAGAGTATTTCCCTCTCCACCAGCAGCTTTGGCTTCTGCAGCTGTTCTCAGTTAGGCTCGTTAGCAAGGCTTTCCACCAGGAGCTGAGCAGAGAGGCTGCGGTGGTTGGGATCATGGCTTTTCCACACACAGTCGATCCAAAAACTGGTGTCAGCCCCATGAGGGGAGGCAGACTGTTCCTGTGTTTTCATGGAGCAAAAGGGCTCATGAGAAAGTGGCCAACAAAAGCTGTGCCCACTTCTCTTCAGCTGCTGGGCTGGTTCTTGTGCTGTTGCTCTCCGAAGGGTGACCTGATTGCACAGCCCTGTGACTCGAAGTGACACATGAAGGTGTTTTCAGTTGGCAGGATGGGGGTCACCAGGTCAGGCAGCTGCCTCAGATGGACACAGAGGAGCTGGGGGCTGTGCTGGTTTCTTGTCTGTGTGAACTTGTGAAAGCAAGATTTTAACAGCTCACCACTTTTTGTGGGGTTTTTTTTGTTGTTATTGGGTTTTTCTGGGTTTTTTTAGACTGTTCTAAAAGTAAATCAGCCTTGGGAACAAGGAGTTAAGTTCACCAATATTACATTTTGCAGGGAGAGAAAATAGGTTAATTATGTACTTCCCACTCATTGATAACATTCCAAAGCCACAACAAAAATGTCGTTGTTGGGACGTTTTCATGGAGTATTATTAACTCTGTGAGCAGTAGCTGTTGGGTTTTGCCATTGCCTGGTGCCAGTGTCCCATGCAGGGCCGGCACATCCCGAGGGGGAGGTGGGAGAAGAGTGTGTGTCTGTGTGCTGGGAACTGGGGTAGCAGCCACGTGGAAGGGGAGTGGGGGCCAGGCAGTGCATCCCTGGATCCCAGCAGCCATTCCAGAAGGACAATAGCTCTCCGGATGCTCGGGATGGGTGTCCGGATGCTCCCTGGCTGGGACGAGCAGCAGGCCTGGCTGTCCCCTCCCAGCCCTCGGGCAGCTGGAAGCTGTGCTGGGAAGGGGAGGCTGGGATAGTTTTCCTGTGTCATAGGAAGCAGCTGCCTGGAGTTTCCCAGGCAGGCTCGGGTTTGCCAGTGAGCCCAGGGCAGCCTGAGCTGCTCTCCCAGCCTGCTGGTGGAAGGGGCAGTTGTGTCCAAACGCTTTTCAGGAGGAACTCCGTGACCTGGAACATCTCAGGCTGCAGCTTAGGGCTCAGGGCAGGGTTTGAACCCAGCCCTTGTCCCATTCCATCAGCCTGCACAGAACCACCAGTGTGCTGTTCTCCAGAACCTGGCTTTGCTGGTGGGAGCTTTTGCCTAGAAGGGCCTGGCAGAATTTCCTCCATTTTGGGACGTGGCAGCAAGGGACAAGAGGAAGAGCCATCCCAAAACACCCTGGAGTTTGCACTGAGTGGGCAGTTTAGCAGCTTTTGGCTGAAATTCCGGGTATGTCCTGGGGGTTCTTGCGCAGCTCTCCTGCACCAGCTGCTCTGAAACAGAGGGAGGGACCTGGAGATTGATCACCTCCAACCCTGGGTGCTCCCAGCCACACCTTCCTCCAGCAAAGCCTTCAGGGTCCACCCTGGTGATAGTCAAGGGCTGTAAAAACACCAGAGAGTTATCAGGTCATAATTTTCAGTAGAAACCAATTGTGGATTTCATCTCCAAAGGCTGACCGAGCTTAAACCCAGGTCGTGCTGCAGCAGACACGTTTGTCTTTCAGTGCCTGAAATAACAAGCAGAAGATATTAATGTCAAGCACTTCCAGCTGATGAAACATTCAGACTTGGATCCAGGGTGAAATACGACGAGGATTTCTCGCATAGAAATAGTTTCTCTGCGCCTCGTAGGCAGCTTGCTGTGTGTTGTGTGGTTTATGTCTCATTTGAGGGAGAGGGGAGAGGGGAGATGTCAGAAGGACACGCTCCCAGTGTTGCTCTGGTTAGCTTAGATGAGTTGTTTTAACCTCTCTGTGTATGATTAAAAATTGCTTCAATGGAATGAAAAGTAATAGGAATTGTTAAGTGGGAATGGGAGATACTGACTTAAAATGCTCTCAGTCTTCTCCCATCAAGTTTTCTTTATGGGTGGAGAGCACCTTCTACAGGAAATGGAACTAATCCAAGTGAAAAACTTAGCACGTTTATTAGTCCTTTTTTGTGTTAAACAGTTCAAGCATTAGGAGGATTTAACACAGTTTTAACCCCCAAAGATCACGTTTCATGATTCCTATAAATGTTTATATAACCTCCAGCCATGTTAAAGTGAAATACAGTTTAAGGAGAAACGAAACCTCTTAACCAGTCTCTGAATGAAACCCTGAAAAGCAGCACAGTAAAAGCTAAAATACCCAGGATGACAATCCACCATAACTCATTGCTGTCAGAAATAAGGACCAGACTCAAAGCAATCCCCAGATGCTTCTTGCACTCAGCAATCTCCTCCCATAAACTGATTTGTCATGGCTGTCTTGGTGCAGAAGCTGGACACATTTTTGATTGAGTCCAGCTCTCAGAGGTGAACAAGTGAGTGAGATTGGCAACAGAAATGCACCAAACCAGGCAAATGGGGGGTTTATAGTTATTAACAACCCAAAAGAAAACCAGTGCCAGAGCAGTTCAATGTCTTTTTACACTGGGATGCTGCAGCAAGGGGCCAGACTCCAGCTTGTGATCCTCAGGAGCATCATCTGGGTCCTGTTATTTACCCAAAGGTACAAATGCTGCCACTTGGATGTCCTGTAAACTCTGCCCAGCTGTGTTATGCAACTAAACAGCCAGACACCAGCACATACACCAAGAAGAGAACTGTTTTATAAATCAGCTCCTTCTCAGCTTTTCCACAAAGCAATAAAAGCCAAGCAACACCAGCTCAGCTTCCTGCAGCCCTGGTTACAGTTGTAGGAGTAAATTGCTGCCCACAGCAGCTTTGCTGTCTGTCCAGCCTGAGCCTTATCTGCTGTGCTGATAGGGGCTTGCAAAAGTTATTTCCAAGGACAACTCGACCTGCTGTACAGGGCTCTGGGTAGCTAGAAAATGTGGAGATGCAGGTGGGCAAACCTTTTTTGCTTCCTCCCTGTGTTACCCAGCCTGGAAGAAGTAATCTAATACTATTTCTTTGAGCACCTTGGAATTATTTTTCTTCCGCTGATTTATCTGGGTGCTTAAATGTTGTATTTGAGTACTGTGGGGAAAAAACCACAAATGTACTGCTGATTCCTACAGCCATGTGCTGCTCATCCCGGGATTTCAGCTCAGCAACCCATGGCCTTAATCCAGATTATTGGGGTTTAAGGATTTCTGAGATGAGCTGTCAAATTTGGGCTGTCAGAGGCAGTCAGTGGCAGGACGGAAGTTTGGGGCTGTGGTGCCAGGTGACAAAATGATGAATCCTTGCCACTTCTTGCTCCATCCAGAGGATCTGTGCTGTCTGACTCTTTTCCCTTCTGGCACGGGGCTGAGGTTTGGCAAGGGTGAAAGTGCCCCATTCCTGGAGGACTGATAAGCTTCGAGCGGCCGCTGCCAAAGGAGGATGTGGAAGTTTCCTCCCAGCACTTTGTTTCTTATTGTGTTCTACCTTCCGAAATTGCCAGGCACTGGCTTTTTCACATCCGGGAGAGGGGTTACATCACGGGATATTTAGGAAGAAGGAGTCAGGAATAGCTTCTCCTCTCCTTAGCCTTTGGCTTCCACCAGACCCCAGCTCTGTTCTGGTGCCTTGGTGGGGCATGAGGAGCATTGCTCACCATTGACTCACTGCTGGTAGCTTTTAACACACCTTTGATTTGAAAGCTTTTAATTGCCTACCTGATGTCTGGCTGAATGAATTGTTTCACACCCGCTCAGGATGAGTCGGGCCAGCCCTTTGGAGACCTTTGTTATTTTATTGGAGTGCAAGCCGTGGATCTGTTTCCTGGCTTTTCAACCCGTTAAGCAGAGGTCTGGGTGTTGCACTCGGTGATTACGCAGTGAGAAATTAAGTTGTCCTCTCATGTTTTTACAGTTTTGTGAGGTCTGAGCCTTTTTCTCTGCTGTACAGAAAGGTGGTAGCAGGCACTTGGGATTTCACAGCAGTTATGGTCAGGCATTCAAAAAGTGCTATTTTTACAGCTTAAAGATGTGTATAAATTCTGTAAACCAACTTTTTGAACAGAGCATCACCCACGGTGGCTAAGTGTGCCTTTTCCACTTACTCCTACAGGTGTTTTATGTCTCAGATCTCTTCAAGCCCAAGACAAAGACTTGCCTGCCTCCACCTCCCATCCGGAAGGAGATCCTTTCACCTGTGGACATCATTGAGAGGAATAACCATCACAACATGGTGTAGAACTTCGAGGAATCGGATGGGTGTTGTATTTTAAACTTTTTTTTTTTTTTTTTTGCAAAAGAAAAGTGACTGCTGACAGCAACTACCTGCTGCTCTCAAATCTCATCAGACAGTAGAATGTAGGGAGAGACTTTCTTGCCCAACCAGTAAAGTCTTACTCTGTGGTCTTTTCAACTTGAGACATTTGGATGAAAGGGGTGGTGGTGGTCAACTAAGGCAAAGGCGACAATGAGAAGGGAAAAAAACCCACACTACACAGAAAACCGAACAAAGAAAGAGAGGTGCCGGAGTTCTGGATGTGCAATTGGTTTGAGTGTTCATGTTGTAGTGAACGCCAAATTGTTCCTAGCCCAGTGAACACTAAGGGATTTTTGGAAAGCTGGCCATCCTAGATTTTTTTTTTGACTACGAAGATTTCCAATGCCTGCGAGAAAAAAAAAAACAACTCACGACTAAATTGTATAGCACTATGTATGAGCAACAGCACTGAGTCAAGATCTGGGATTGGTTTGTAAGAGTTGCTTTTTTCTCCTTTTGATCCCAGTTTATTTTTGCCTCCTCTCTTCCATACTGTGACTTAATTTAGAAGAAGCTTGCCCAGTTCAGGATCTCCGAAGGGTCTCTGTTCTCTCTGCTCACACTTCACGCCTTTAACCAGCGGCCCCAGGACGCGCAGTGAGGCCGGAGAGCTCCTTCCTCCGTGCAGAGAAGCCACATTCCTTCCTCCCCGCTCGCTCCCTGGCGAGGGCTCATCCCACCCGAGCCCTCCTAAATGAAAAGAGCATCCTCCACTTCCCAACCATCCCTCTTTCCCCAAAAAATCCCAGCAGGTTTTGTGTGCGTCCACCCGCGGGAGCCGGCAGTTTGCGCGAGGGGAGCGGCGGCTCTGCCGAAGACTCATTCGCACTACGACCCCGGGGCTGAGTCCCGGGGAAACTTTTATTCTGCAGTTTTGGGACGGGCTGCTGGGCGGCACGTCCCGGCCTGGGTGTCAGTTGGTTTGTGCATCCCCTCCTCTCCTCCTCCTCCTCTTCCTCCTCGTCCCTGGGGCACCCCGGGGTGCGCTATGGCAGTACCAGGTCCTGTGCTCCGCTGGGTCACTCCGGTGGGAAATCAGCTGTGCCTCTCTCGGGGGTGAAGGTGAATTTTTTTTTTTGCCCAGAAGCCACAGGTGCTTGGTTTGCAGCCCTTCCACGAAGCGCGTTTGCAAAGGGATCCCGCAGAACACGCAGAACGGCCATTTGCACATCCTTCTCACAGAATCCGTCCTATCATTTCAACTTATAGCAAGCTATGATTTTTTTTTTATATTATAAATATTATATAAATAATGTATAAAACCTTAAAAATTAACTATGTAAAATATTATTTCTGAAACAATTTTAGATATATCCACTATGACTATAAACTGTGTCCTGACCTGTGTTATTTACATTTTGCTGCTTAAAAAAGCATTGAATTAATTTTTTTATAGTCGACTAAAATATTGTAGTTCTGTGGTAGTAATATTTTAATGAAAATAACTACAATTAGAGACATTTGTATAAAAAAAAACATATTAAATTGTCTGTATTTTTGTAATGTTCCATTTTGTAAAGAGAAGAATATTCAAAGACTTTTGTAGAATACAAAATTGAAGTTTGTATCTGCGAAATTATTGCTGTATAAATGTGCTTTTTAAATAAAAGCTCATAACACAACTAAACATACCGGTGCAAGTTGCATTCTGTCTTTGGGTTACCCTTTCCTTGCCACAGAAAGAGGGTCCTTTCCCAGTAGGACAGCTGGAAGTGTGGTGGGGGTGTTGGATGGCATTTTGGGATGTGATCTTACAGGAGGGCAGCTGGATAAAAAGGACCAGATGCCACTCTTGATGGGAGTGATGAGAAGGTCCCACCAGCTCCTGACTGGGGGCCCTTAGGAGTTTACATTGTTCTCCTCTGCTATGCCCAGTCTTTAAGCAAGTCCCATTTTACTGAAGGCATCCCTTTTTCTTTAGCAAAATTATAAGCTTTAAAGAAATATTACTGAAGTAAAATAAGGTCTGAAGAGGCACAGCCCAGCTGCTGGTTGTCCTGGACAGACGCTGCCTAGGAGGACTCCCGGCTACGCTCTGCACAAACACCATTCTCATGACAAGCAGACACTCTGCAGCTCAAACAAAACCTTGCAGCTTTGCTGAGTGGCAAATGTAGGTGGAAGGGGAAACAAGAAAAAAGAAAAAAATCTCACAGCAACATGTGCTCAGAGAGGCACATGTACACACAGTTATGAGGCAGCCTGGATTTTTTTATTATTATTATTTTGATTTTTTTATTATGATTGTTATTTTCCTCCTCCCACAGAGGCAAATGAACTTCTTGGTGGTGACACACGGTCAGAGCCGCGTTTCGACCACTCCTTGAGTGAACCACATCAGCGAGATAACACGGCACAGAAATAATATGCAAGAATGCATGACAGGAAGCAAATACCACATCAAACTGCAAAGACAGAGCAGGTGGAAATTAAGCCAGCAGAACTGAGCTAGCACTTGCTATTATTATCCTAATTAGAAGTAAAATTTTATTACGCGTGGAAAAGCTTCGCAAACCTGCACCTGCCCTAAATGCAAAGGAAGTTTTCATGGTGCCACTTGTGATGTGAACCTGAGTATTTGGTGGCGGTTGAGTGTGTTGCAGAGGTGAGACTTCAGCTTCGAGGCGATGGCTGTGAGGACAGGCTCTTAACCCCCAGTTTATCTCCAAAATGCAGTGCCTGGTTCTAAGTAACCCCCATGGGAGAAGGGAACACTGCCCTGTCTGCGTGTGGGGCCCTTCACGTGCAGAGCCAGCCCCAGTGCAGCAAGCACTGGGCTGAGAAAAGTGTTTGCTTGCATCTTAACCCCAGCTACTCGGAAAAAGCCAGGAATACAGATGTCTGGGTGAAAGAGGAGGGCTTGGAGAAGGGTCAGAGGGGAAGCGGCAAAGGAGGTGATAAGAGCCCGAGCAGGGCAGTGGGGCTGGCGAGTCACAGGATCTCACTCAGGATGTGTGGGTCAGCCTGGGGAGAGGGAGAAAGGGCTGTGGATAAACCTATGGAAGGCAACAGGGTAGAACTCTATAGCGTGGGGCTGAGCATCAGCAGTGCCAAGTCCTATTTGTGGCTGAGCAATGGTTATTTCCTCCTCTGCTTCCTGCCTGCCTCTCCTGTGCTGTCCCATTCCATCCCCTCCTGGGAGGGTAAGGGCAGCTTTGCATGACAGCTGGGTGGGTGCAGCTTTACTGGGGCTCACCCCTACTCACTGCCTGAGGATTAAGAGAAATGATCATTTCTGGAGCTGTGGGTGGGATAAGACAAGGTCCATGGAGACCTTTCTGGGCTAGCCAAGCACAGAGGAACGTGTCAGTACTACAGGAGTAATAAGGACTGATTTTAAATGAGCAACTCAGTGAAACCCCACAGAGAAGTGAAAATCAAAGGAGCAGAGTTGTAGGTACCACAAGCCATGAGTACGGTGACCGGATGTATCTACTGCCATTGCTTCCTGAGGGGCAGGAAGGAACAGAAAATAAATCGGTGAAATGCTACAACACCCAAACCCAAATTCGTAAGAGCACCGTGCTCCTGAGGCCACCACTTTCTGCGGTGTCTGCAAGTGCAGCTGGAGCACTGCTGTGCTGCTTGGTCCTTCCTGCTGGGATGCAGAGCAGCCAGGACCCTTTGGGGTTTGCATGCTGCCTCTCTGTGCAGCTCTCCTGAGGAGGCAGACGGGTTTACAAAGCCAGATGCACTCATGCAAACAAGACGTGTTGCTGGAGCCTGGGGCTGGATGCTGGTTGTGGCCTTTAGTGCTGCAAACCCCGGGCTCTGCTCACACTGATGCTAATCAGGGGCTGCGGAGCACCCAGCCGTCTGCCTTTGATGGTGGGGCCTGGCTGGCAGAGCCTCTCTGCACAAGGGGACATTCTGGTCAAACCTGTCTTTTTTTGCACAGGGACCGGTTGAACACGTTTTCAAAGGCAGGGATTGGTGCATGCACCTGACTGCCATGGGAGCAGGTCTTTTGTTCCAGGGGAAGGGAGGTTTACGCAAGCCCCCGGTCCGGCCGTGTCTTGGTGCACCTAAACAGCTTCACTCAGCAAGAATGCCTTGGCAGCCTGCAGAGGCTGGAGCTGCTGTACTTCTGCCCAATGATTTTCGGATATGAAGCTCTCAGTCAAGGGAGGGGGAGGGAGGAGATTCGCCCCACAAGCAGGGACCTGTTTTTCTCATGCTCCAAGCCTGCCGTGTTTTGGGTGTCCGAAGGTTTCACCCAGCTCTTTGTAAAGCTGAAACCAATGTTCAGCCGTGGAGCCAGAGGATGTGCTGGGCTGAGGTCCTGCTGCACAGGAAGGCTCTTGTCAAGACCACATCCATGGCTGGGGTGCAGACCAGCTGTCCCTGGATCTAGCACCCCACTTCAGCTGCATTTTTCCCCCCATCTTTGCCTTGACACACCCCCTGCCTTCATCCACCATTCTCCTCTCAAAAGGCAAGCGATTCCTCCCTTGTGTTTACCTTTTCCTCTGGACACCAGAACAGAGGTTCAGATTTTTAGGAATGAAGTGAATCACTTGCCTCCTGGCTTCTGTAAACATGGTCCGTACACCTGCCCGCAGACAGGAGCTACTGCCCATCTCCTCCCGACTTTCCTACCCGCGTTCCCTGGGTGCCAGGTGATGCTCCGGGCACAGCCCTGACTGCTCGGATTACCAAGCAAAGTTGTCACCTTCACTGGAGGAAGCAGAAGGTAGAAAACAACCTCCTGTTGACTCAGCGGGGGGGTTAAAAAAAGACACACAAACAAACCCCAAACCCCAACAACTTTCAATTATCACCTTTGCACGCCATCCCCACTGGCACCAGCCGGCGCAGGAGTGCCTGCGTTAGCTTGTCTCAAGTTACAATTCCCTCGGGGCACAGACTACACCTATGTGTGTGTTTGGGGAATAACGATCCGACCGGTTGTGATGAATCCCCGCCTCATCCTATCTGTAGCTAGAAGGGAGCGAAGTCACCGGGAACATCTCCCAGTTTCCTTAGAAAGTCTCGTTCTGCGAGTTCCTGGCCTGCCGGAGCCGCCGAGTGCCACCGCGGCGGCACCGCGCAGGCAGCGCTGCTTTTAATATATAGTGCTGTGGCCTCGTGGAGAGTTTAATTCTTGTCTTGAACTCAGAAAATAACCATCTCGGCTTCTTTATTTTTTATTTATTTATTTTTTTATTTTTTCATTTCTCGTCAGGTGACTCTCCCCGCTGTGTTTCGGGACACATGAAGTGTGAGGCTGCCGCGTAACTCAGTGCTGGTGGCAAAGGGCTGAGCACCTGTGGTGACTGAAGGCATGAACTCTGCAGGGTTTGATCTCGCTGCCTGCAGAGGGTTCATAACCAGCAGGAACAATGGGCTATTATTTAAGAAAAACACCTTTTAGTGTTTCCACGTGTCAGCAGAAAGCTGAGGAACAGAACCACCAAAACACCAAACTGTGTGTGCACACATCCACGGATGGGATGAATGGGAATTGTGGTGGATTCAGCTTGCTCCTGAAGTCTTTGAAAGGATTCAAAATATGCCCAAACTTGAAATAAAGTGTGACTTCTCTTCCCCACCTGAAAAATCAATAAATTGAAACAAAGCCATCAGTTCATTTGTACAGGAGCTGGTGTGAAAAGCTGGGTTTTCCCCCTGCACTTTGACATCTCCATTTCCAGGTGTGTGGTGTGAGTGCGTGTGAGCTGAGGTCAGCCTGAGATATAAATTAAATAAAGGAGCATTTAATTCTTGCTAGGCTGATCTTTCCCCTGGAGAAACATCATGAATGGAACAGAAAGAAAGAATGGTGCTGTTTCAATAAGGAACTCAGAAAGAAAATAAAATGTTAAAAGGAGAATAAAATCTAAAATAGAAACACTGTTTTTATCCAAAGAAGAAAGGGAGCCAGATCTGCTGTGAGCACCATCCTTTCAAAGGAACCCGCCTCCTGCACTAGCGAGTAATTTGCTTATTTTCAAAGAAATTTTAGTGATGTTGAAGGCAAATTAATAACACTGCTCCAGCCTCCCAGGGCTTGTCTGAACAAGAAAAGTTGTTAATGTTTAATAAGAGGTAAAATTTTAATCCATTTCATTAAATTGAGTAGATATTCTTGGTTCATTTTTAAGCAGGATTAGCTGTGTTTACCTCAAGTCAAGTAAGCACAAGTATAACGTCAACTGATATAAGCCTTGCTTAAATTAAAGGAAGAATAACTACCAAGGCTTAGGGGAAGGAGGGAAAAGCCCATTGAAGCTTTTATTTAAAACAAAAAAATGGGGATTTTTTTTTTCTTTACAAGGTATTTCTTTCCATGGGAAAACAATAAAACCCAGAAAAAGTCTATGAAAGTTTTCCTTGTAAATGATGAGATGACTGCAGCTGAAAAAACACTGCTTAATTCAGGAGAGGTAATTCTTTTCAGCAGGGCCAGCCTAAGCATCTCCTTGGATGGATCTGGGGGGAGTCTGGGCCTGTTGGACGTGGCAGTTCCAACTCACCCATCTAAGAGTCACCAACACTGACCATCAACAAATTAATGATGCTCCAGCCCTCTCTCAGGAATCATCCAGCAGCTCGTAGATTCAGCCTTGTAACCTATGGCCAAGGTACTGCAAGTCCTTCAGGAAGAAATCCAGGCTTGATGTGAAGGTGCCAGAGTAAATGGGATTTACCACATCCCTTGGCCAGCTGTCCCACCAGCTCATTGGCCTCACTGTTAAAAACATGTTAATACTTCCCTTGATTTTCATTACTAACTGCTTCTGTGGTCCCATGCCCCATATCCCTTTCCTTTTATTTATCAAAAAAAAAAAAAAAAAAAAGTCTTTTTCTAATTAAATTGTGCCATTTTCCCAGAGCTGAATCCGCTGGTTAACTTTTCATGGGGTTTCCTCACAAATAATGCCTCTTGGTTTAAAAGTGGCTCAGATTTTTTACTTCCCCTACAAGAACATAAGAAATGCTGCAAATCAGCACAAAGTTGGTGGGGAAGGGACCAGCTGGGGACCGATTTTCCTTTGTACAAGCAATTAAGTAGGAGCACCTTCTGCTTGTAGGTCAGATTTAATCTGATGCTCTTCTAGAGGAGAGATTCCTTACCAGGTTTTTACCCCTCCACCTTCCATGCCCTGGGAGAATAAAGGCTTGACAGCATTCACCCTCCTTCAGCCTTCTCAGTCAGGCACCTTATCTGCTAGACCTGGGGGAACTTCTGATCTCTGGGAACTCCTGAAGAGCAAGTAACTCTCCCCGTGGGGTTTTCTGTAGCTGCAGAAAAAAAAAAGCCCCTTTTAAAAGTGAATATTACCAACTTCCAATGTGTAAGATGAGTTTCACCAAGCAGTGCAGGGGGTGGGCAGCGTTTCTGAGCTGGTGTGGGGTGGGATAAATCACTTTATACTTGGTATAAATCAGGTAGGACACTGTTAGGCAGGTGAACTGGGCCACTATGAGTTAGGGTAGGGTGTATTTAGCAAAAAATCTTCGAGGTTTGGAGGAGAATCCTTGGGGTGATGTGAAGCTGCAGGGTTAAGTCATGGAAAGAAGGTTCTGCATGGATTGACAGGCACCTTAAAATCTCAGCTTTCCAAAGGGGCTGCAAAGCAACTGGGAGTTACCTCTGTGCTAAGTTCTTGCACTGCAGCTGATGTTCCAGCAGAGACAAATGCAGATGCCACCTCGCAGAGAGCGCAGAACAGCACCCTGGGCTAAGGGTGAGTAACTGCTCTGACACCAGTGAGTGTGAGCTGAACAAAAGGCTGCAGGACACTTTCCACCCACCCCACGCTGCCAGGCTGGAGGGGTGATGGGAGGGATGCTGAACACGGGGTTGCATCTTCACTTCTATTTATTATGGACAAAATATTCAAATAACTGTGTGCCTGCTCCCTGCCTGAACTGGCATGAAAATAGGAAGACAATTGCCTGGCTGAGCTCCTGGAGGAGGATTTGAATGAAGAAGGCAAGGTTACTGGAGGCACTGAGCCATGCAGGCCTTATCTTGCAGTGGAGCTCTGCAGAAGCAGCCGGGTTAGGCAGCGAGCAGGTGGATTAACTGTTCAGGGGAAAAGACATGGAAAGCAGCTTTCTTGCAGAGCAGGTCTCCATACAAATAAGTCCGAGACAGCGTGGATTAGTGCTTAAACTAATGAAGCAGCTGCCAGGCCTCAGTGGGAGAAGATATTAGCACATAGCGGGACAGCCTTCGACAGGCTGGCACCTCTGCAAGCAGCCAGGGGCTCTGGGAGGGAACAGCCCGCCCCTAGCCAGCCTCCCAAAAATACACATGGTGCTTTAATGGGAACCTAACACTAACACTGCCAGCGCAGGACCTGTAATGAGCTTCCAGTTTGCCTCAGGACGTTTTCTCCCAGTTTGGTTGTATTTACGAGCAGCTATTTTTGCTTAAGTGGAGAAAGCGGGGGGGAGGGGGGGGGAAATGGCATGGGCGGAGCTCCTCTGCACCCACAGTGGTAGAGGGGTGACCTTTTGGGGTGGTTCACATCCATTCATCAGTTGTGCTTTATTTTTTTTTATTTTTAGGAGGGGAAGTATCTACATTTTCACAGATAAATCCAGGCAATCAAGGGGTTTATTGAACAGAAAATGAGCTTAAGAACAAAGACTGGCAAAATTAAGGTGCCAAAGTGAACAGGAGGGGGTTGAGGTGGGGGCACGGAGGTGGGTTTGGCTGTAAAGCACTCATCCTGCTCCACCCATGGGAAACCTTTGGTGGGTGGGTTTGGGTTCTCCAGGAAACCAGGGCGGGTGGCAGGAGTCAGAAGGGAAGCGTATCCTCAAGGGCACTTCCCCCCAGTGTGCACTATCAGCCAAGGTAGGTAACCCTGTGAGGGGGAAGCCAATCTGCTGCTATTGCTACTTAGCAAAAATGCCTGGCGTTTGTCCTCACCACTCCTCACTTCTTTAAGGCAGCTCTGAGTTTGGGGTTTTCCCTTGAGAAATTCCAATATTTCACTGTGCGCTTTCCTTCTCAATTGAGTCAGAAAATCAAACTATTAACTTCTTTTTTTTTTTTCTCACATGGAATGAGAAATTCCAAACAAATCCCCATTACGAAATGTTAAACATTTTTTGCGCAAATATATTTGCCTATCTATTGCAGCATTAGATAGCTCCAGACACTTATCACAGAAGAAGTGCCCTTGACTCCAACAACACTTACAACCTCAAAGCAGTCGGGAAACACTTTTTTTTTTTTTTCTTTTGTTTAGTGCTTAAATATGTGGTACGGGCGGGAAAAGATTAATTATTTTAAAGCGTGGTGAGCTCGTGTTCACCGACAGCAGCTGTGCGAGTGGCATTTGCTTACCACCAAGCATCCTGAGAGACATTGCCTGGAGTGTCACTCCTGAGCTCTGGAAAGCTCGGTGCTCCTGGCACAGCCGCTGGGTGCCTCAGCAGGGCTTCCCTGTCTCCTCCTCCCCTCGAGCTGTGCTAATCGACCCGCGGGGTTTCGGGGATGCTCAGCGATGCTGGGGCCATCCCCGTGCTAAAGCCTCCGGGGAAAGGTGCTTTTGTTGTAACCACCCATTTCCTCTCCCTAGAGCAATGCAGGGAGCTGAAGTGGGAGCGAATATTCCACCAATAATGAAGCGGTGGGATTAAAATGACTCCTCCAGCGACGCAGGTCGCCCAGCTCTGGTTTCACGTTCGGTTTGCTGTGTAGCATCTGCCAAGCACCTAAAGATCTCTGTGAATCCCGGGGGTGTTTTCTGAGGTTATTCAGGCGCTCTGCTCTTCCAGATTTTAACAGGAGCTGGCGCTAACTGGGCAAAAGGGGTCTAAATAACCTTTAATGTACAGATCCCAGTTCCTGACCCGGAGCCCTGCATGCTGCACCCATACTGGGCTGCCGTAAATAGCAGGAATCACACGACGCTCAGTCTGCACAAACCCATCACCATCTGATAAAAGTCCAGTTAAACATCCTTCACCTCCTGCGAACGACTCGGGCCGGAGTCAAAATAAGTGGCAGCAGAACGAGCGTGTTCTTGCAGCAACGGGGTTTCCAGGAATGCTGCTTTCCTTACCCAAAAATCTCTGTTGTCCAAGGCCTCTCGGTGCTTAAGCAAGCCGGGGCTGAGCCCGAGTGAGAAATCCCGGCAGCACATGTTTCACATTAAGGAGCTGTTTGAGGGGCCTGTGTGGCTTAGTGGATAAATCATCAGGTTTGTCCCCTCGGCAGCTCACGTGTCCAGAATAGCCTGTGGTCCTCAAGGAGGGAAAAACCCTCAGCCCAAGCTCGATGGTTTCCATCACGGAGGTTCTGCTCTGGTGTGAAACAGGCGGCGGTGCCGAGGCTGGTTCTGAGGGATGGACCCCTGGAAAACCCCAGCCCCATCTCGTGTGGGACCTTGGGAGCAGTTTTAGGATGTGACAGTGCCAGTCCTGCCACCCACGGCTCCTCTGTGGGCCCCCTCCTCCATCCACAACCTCGGGAGCAACGGGAGACGTGGGAAAAACGATGAAAACTCGTGTGAACACAAGCCCAAGGATCTAGCACATAAATAGCAAAGGAAGGAGAGATAACTACTACAATACTCTTTAAATATCTGCGAAGGAAACCAGCCAGGAGCCAGTTTGGCTACAGTGGGAGGGCTGGAAGCTAAGGATGGATGATGCCGATCTTATCCAGTGGCTGAGTGGATTTCTAACCACCGTTTTCACAAAAAAAAAAAAAAAAAAAAAAAAGACAAGCTGAATGATCCGGTTCGTTTTCCTGGGTGGGGGAAAGAACTGCTAAAAGCCTTTAATAGCTCCTGTTCAGGCAATCGTGATTATGAGCAGCTGGGAGGAAGCCAGGCCTGAAGTGTGAGATGCCAGACTGGAACGTGGTAAACAGGGGCAGGGGAATATTTGTTTTGACAGCAGGCTCAGCACACAGGAAAAACATCGAGCAATGAGAGGGACGGCTCTGCACAGGAGTTCCCAGTCCTGTATTTAAGAGCAAATCAAACTAAGGGAGGACCCCGCAAATTACAGGCACCTACAAATAACCCCAGCGCTTTTGCCGCAGCTGTGGGCAGATCCTGAGGATGCTGATAAGAGATAGTGCATTGCACAAGCTCGGGAAAGAGGGGACCTGGTGGTGTGTGCACTCTGCCCAGGATCCTGGCTCTGACTCTGGGGACAGGCTGCAGGGGAAGGTGGAGAAAGCCCAGGAGAGGATAATTATGGAACAACCTGTTGATGGAGGAAGTGGCTTCCCAGCCTCCCTTTACTTAGGCCCTGAGTTCTGCTCCCAAGCAGGAAGATTTATAGCCCTCCCCATGGTTGTGTTGTGCTCTCCTTCTGGCTAGATTAGTTTAATAAATGAGAGGTAGGGGGAAAAAACCTGCTGAAAAGCAAATCCCCTACAGCGATGCTGTGTCACATCATTAAATAAGGACACTTTTTACTTAAGAGGAGTTGTTTGACCCATAATTGCAGCTAAATTCCCATTAGGCTTTTGGTCTATGGGGGTTTCTCCTGTAATTTTAACTGGATCCAGCATTTGAATCCTCATCCTCCATTTTCCAGGGCAGCATAAAGTGATTATATAATATTAAAGAGCAGCTGTTTTTCAGGCTGGAAGGGGCTCTTCACTGCTGCTATACACAGCCTGTCTCTGAAATCAAACACTCTGTAAATGTCAAATAGGGCTCTCATTCCCGAGGTCTGCACACAATTCATTGTGGCAAAACACAGGCTGAGAACTGACCTGTGTGACACAATGAATATCAACTGGGAATTCCAAATCCCAGCATCACCTGGAGCTCAGAAGATTGTGAAGGTGTCACAGTGTCCTGAAACATGGGTTAACAGCAGTATTTACTGTCTCCCAAGACTGGACTGGGCAAAGCAAGAATGCAGTGGCATGTTCAGCCTTGTTGCCTCATCACCATTTTGATCTAAACCAATTATGAATCTATAAACCAGCTCCGAGGTCAGCAGGCAGCTTCTTTGGTGATAATAATAATTACATTCCTTGCATTTACACTGTATTTTTCACTCATAGATCACAGGAGACTTCATCAAAGCAGGCAGCAGTCATCGCTTCCCTTTATTAGCAGCGGGAAAAATGAGGTGCAGGGAAGGTAAATACAATGTTTGTCCCAAATTTGGGTGCTCAGGTGAGGGGGATGGCAGCAATTAGGAGCTCTGTGGGACCTTACTCAAAGGAGAAGCCATGGCTGCTGACCCACTCTTTCAAGTGGATTAGCATGGACTGCTCAAAATCTCATGGTGAGGAGTCAGATGGGAAGTCCTGGATTAGCTGCTTCAGCTTTGTCCTTTATTTGTTCTTGTTTTCTCGCAGAAGAAACATTTCATGAGAACCAGCTCTTTCTAACTGAGCTCTCCTGAAGAAAGGTTTCTTGGCACCACAAGCTGCTTTGTGGCCCAAAAATGTGTGTATTTGGCCACAAAGGCCCTTGATGGAGATGTGGGAACCCCAGACCTGTGTCAGAATTTGTGGCAAAATCTCACCACTCCTGACAAAACTTCTGGTCATGGTCTCACCAGATTGGTGCAGCAGGTTTGGGCCACTCACAAAAGTCTGCTTCATCCAGCCCAAATAACTGCATTCCTGCTTTAATTATTTATTAAAAAAGAATTAATGTATTTAAAATGATTTGATCCCCCAGTGTTTGGATTGTGACCAGTTGTGGGACAAGACACGAGCTGTCTTCCTATCTGGGAGCTTTGGAAGGTGTTGGTCTCCCATCCACTTCCCAGAGAGCAGGGCTATGTTTTGATGCCTCAGAAAATTTTGCTGCCTGTGTGGGAAATTTCCTGTCCATATTTAAGCCTTGCACAGCCTCTTTCTGCTGTCACTCCCTCTAACAATAGAGTTGCAAAAAAGGGAGTAAAACCCAAAAAGACAAGCCTGTAAAAATGTCCCCTGCATTACACCCTTAAGAAAAACATTAATAATGCATTATCCAATTGAACATTTTCCTTTCACATCACTTTTAATCAGAACTCCTGTTTCATTTCAAATTTGAGGTCTGGGAAATATAGCAATTTTTTAAAATAAGAGATGTGTTCTTAGGGAAAAAAAAGCCCACCCAACCATCAAAAACCTCCTATTGATTCTTTCCGAGCAATTCTTCAATACTTGATCTGGAGTGGTTTATAATGCATAAAGGCATTTGTGTTTTGCATGCAGCAATCTTTGGGCTTTTGCCTGCAGTTGTGCAAAGTTCTGACAAAAATATCCCCAGCAACACTTATTTCAGTTTTTGATTCACATTTTAGTGTCAGCAAGGGACTGAGATCTCAAAGATGGAAAGAAGTAATTTCTCATAATTTTGGATGTCATTTAATTGTCTGAATGTCTTAAATGTCATTTAATTGTCTGAATCAAATCTGAGAAAGCTTTTAGCTATTATTGTCCTGGCCTCCTTTACTGGAACAGGGTATTCCCTAAGAAATGAGGAGTTTGCAAAATAGGGACAAAAGAAAGCCTGGCATCCCAACTTCTTTTATACACAAAGGTGCATTTTGCAACTTTATTTTTTCTAGGTTGGTTTCTATTCATTCAGCTTTGCATTTGAGTAGAGGCAGGTTGACAACAAGAGCCAAATTAGCTCCGTAGAGCTCTGTGCTTTGCACTGGTTTGATTTTTCTTTCCCTCCCCCCCCCGAAAAAAACAGCTAACCCACTGCAAAGTAAATAGTTGCAGACTCTCAAACTCCAAACAAAGCCCTGACCTGGAGGTGAAACCCCCTCGTGTCCTGCAGAAGCAGCAGAGCGTTTTATGGCGAGGCAGAGCAGCGATTTTGGGGACGCCGGGGCTGTGCTTGCTGGCAGCTCCCAGGACAGATTTGTGTCTCCACAGAGTTTTGTGCAACCCTCGCCGAGTTTTGTGTCCCCAGCAGACCTGAAATGTGCGTTGTTTTCTGCTTTCCACGGCTCCCAAGGGCAGGGAGAGGAATCAAACCCCATCCTGAGCGGGGCCACTCTCCCCCAGCGGAGGAGGATCTGGCATGGAGGTGCTAATGTGCCAAATAAAACCATCAGGGTGGGAAAGCCCCTTTTCCAACGGAGCCCATCTAAATACCAATTCTCCGTGGCAGCCCATGCTTAGGCTGTATAAACTAGCAAAGAGAAGGAGCTTTGCACTGATTTCACTTCCCTAACAAATATTCCCCATATCCCACCCCAGGAGCATCAGCAGCTGCCCAGTGCTGGAATTGGGGGAGAGCACATACGAAGCAACCACCGAGTCCTTTAGCATCTGATATGGAGGCAGAAGAGAGAAGAAGAGCCAGGTTTCCTCGGGAGATGGGACTGGCAGACCTGGGGGGACAAATGTTGGCCTGGCAGGTGACTGCCATTCCCAGAGGAGGCTGCAAAGAGAAGCCCCCGACAGCCAAGCACAGCCAAGCCTCCTCCACTTCCAAGGAGATAAAACCAGCCTGTGGACAGCGTAAGTTTAAGCTGATTTAGACACGGCTGGTGTGCTGGGAGCTGAAGGTAATTTATTTCTCTTGGCTGATGACCCGCTCCCTTCGAGGGCTGCGTTTTCCAAGCGCTCTCTGCTTGGCCGCAACGTTTGTACCTCTGGCAGTTATTGTTATTTTAATATTAGGCTAAGAGCTAATGTATTAGGCTAATATATTAAGCTGGTAAACTCTTTAGCTGGTCTGTCCTGGTGACACATGGAGGAGATTTTATAGATAGGCTTTTCAAATCCAGCTCAGCCCTAGTCTGGCATTTAACCACGGCTTGCAGAATATAATGGCTGAATGCATTTCGCCCATGCCCACAATAACTCTCTTTGACAGCAGAAGAGGTTCCAATAAACATGTCATTCAAATGCGGACGTATTTCAGTAAAAATTAGTGAAACTGATGCTATGAATAACCTGCAGTGCAGCTTCAATTGCACTCCCATCAACCAGGACCAAGATGATTAACACCAGACCAGCCACAATATTTATATTGCCCAGATCATGGTGTGTCATAAGCAAATGTGAAATTGGGTACTCTATTGGAGCAGCAGGGATGGGAAGAGCCACATAATGAGCCAGTTTTACAGGGAGAAACAAATGGGATTGTAACACAAGCCGGGAAACAAGGGAGTGCTTCCAGGAGGGGCGAGGGAGCAGGACAGTGGTGTGTGAGAGCAATGCTGAGGATGACTTTGGGGTTAAATCAAGTAATTTATACAAACAGAGGTGTTGGGTGTTTTCTTTTCTTGCCATGACATAGCACACATTTGAATAAATGCTGTGAACAACATATTCCCAAACCTGACCAGCTTGGGACAGCATCTTAAGTCAATTATTTTATGTTTATCTCTGCTAAAATAATCCCTGCCATTTAAAAAAAACATTATTATTATTATTATCCTCTTTCTATCCCCTCTATTTTATCCATAAGGGGTTCTGCCCCTGCAAGCAGTGGGTCCCTCCCCCACCTGCGGCCCCTTTTCCACCGAGTGCTATTTTGTAAGATCTCTTGTCACCAGGACTCTGCGAAGACTTAGGCATGTAATGGGAAACATGTGTCTTTCCCTGGCGCTTGCAATCTTACCCCGAGGAGCTCCGGCGAGGGCTGAAATGGGAGTGCTCTCTGTGGAGTCAGGGAGCTGATGGGGGGAAAAAGTTTGGAGCCAGAGATGGCAACTTGGGTGTTTTTTTTGTTGTTTGCTCCCAGAAGTGTGGGATCTCACACGAAAACGATAGCGGCAAACGGTGGTTTCTGCTGAGGAGGTGGGGGGATTGTTGGGCAACAGCACTTGGGACAAGCAGCCCAGACAAAAGGGAGCAAGGGACACATAAATGGCTTTTTGGAAGATGGCAAAAGCAAAATGATGGGAAAACAACCCCCAGGTTGGAGCCTCAGCCAGCCGCAGTTTTGCACATTTTCCTGAGCAAGAGGAAAACACAGGAAGGAGCTGAAGAAGATACAGAGAGGTTGGGAAATCATCGGGGTTGTAAAATCATTTTTTGGTGAATCATCGCCATTAAAAAGAAAAGTGGTCATCACGATACTGCATGAATGGTATATGACATAAATCATGTACATAATATATGGGATAACTGGCCTCATTCCTCATTGTTATTCCTTCTGGATGACTCAATCTGTACTCTTCTGGACTAAGTTGATCCTGCAGAGAAAGTGGTGCGTGCACAGGGATGTCAGGCTCAAAGTGGATGAGGTTTACTCCAATGATTAAACCTACTCATCACCTCAGCCTCCTCCTTCTATTTTTCTGGGGTACCAGCCAGAAATACAGTCCAGAGCAATCAGGACGCAGACCCAATCGTCATATCTAAAATCTGAGTGTGACTTGGCCTCATCTGGGATCAAACACCGGAATAACAAAGCACGCAGGATCTGGCTGGTGTCTGACAGACAGTGCTTCTGAGTTTCCAACAGCCAAATCCATTCTGAGGGGAAAAAAAATACAAAGAAAAAAAATCAGGCTAAGGCTGAGGCACGTTGTTGTTTCCTTAGAGTTCACTTGCAAAGGTCACTGCTTCTCTCCCCCTCCCCAGTCTCTCTCTCTCTCTCTCTCTGCAACTCTTTTGTTTGTGCAAGACTTCAGGAATTAAAACCTCATTTCAAGGGTTATGAGTAGACCACAGCAGCGATACATTGCCCTGATTATCAGCAGCAGGCGAGCTTTTCCCCAGCAGCCCTTTAGCTGTGCAAGTTCTCTGTGGCTTCCACTGATTTTTCCTGCCTGTAAATTTTTCTTTAGAGTTAACAGGGACTCCATTGCACAGACTTATCGTGATAAATTACACGGGATTATATCGTTACAGGGAATTGCCATCACCTCAGCAGCAATAGAAAGGAAAGGTTAAAAAAAAAGGATAAGTAGGTAAAGAATAGCAAGATGGCTGGGAGTACAGTGAGAAGAGAAATGGCCCTGGTGGGGAAGCTGATAGATGTCTTCCTCAGGTGAAAAGATTCATTTATGGACAGAGCACTCTGGGAAGAGCCAAAGTATAGGAAAGTCATCGTCTTTATAAAAAAAGTGGAGATTTAGAGGTTCCTAGGGGCTTATGTTTTCTAGATCTGGAGTTCGTGTTTTGGTGTAATGATGGGAACACCATTTTCAGCAATTTTCAGTGTCCTAACATCTGGGCAGATAGAGAGAGAAACCTTGGAAGATGGTGGATTTCCAAAAAGAAGTTGTTCCCTCCCCTGGGAAATTCAGACTTCCTGTACAGCAGGACCCCTGGAAAGAAGGGAGCCCCAAATCATTCAGTGCTTTTGCAATGGGCACATCATTGATTAAAGGCCTGGCAGAAATCTTATCTTCCCTGGCCTCTTGCATAAGACAGGCTAGATAATTAAATTGTATAATCTTTGCATCAAGCCTGTAATTCCCTGATTGCATTGGAGTATGTCTTGGAGAAAAAGGCTCAGCCTAAATGCCCCCAGAAGCATTTTGCCTCCCTGAGCAGTACATTAGAAGGGGTCAGACTTTAACATTTCCGCCTCCCATTTGCACTGATTTTATCAGGGTTGTGCTTCCAGCCCTGGCACCGTTTCTGATGGCTCAGAGAAAGGCTGATTTGGCACCAGCAGCCCTTTCCCTTCTGTGACCACCACCCAGCTGTGATGGAGACTCCTCTTGCCCTCCTCGGGGCACTCAGTGGCTCTGAGATGCTCACCCCAGCCAGGCACTCAAACATCTTTTGCCAGGCATGTTTTCCTAAACCCTCAATAATTCACTGATGTCCTCTCCAAAGTCCAGCTGAGCCAGGCACGTTCCCAGCAGCTCCACACAGGAGCAGTGACACTCACACGCTCCTAAGGCCAACCTCTGCCTCTCTTTTCTTTCTCTGTATCATTATGGTGATGTAATAAACATGCAGAGGAGCTCCAGGCACTGGCTGCCTCCTTTGCTGGAAATGCTGCCCCACATTCTCCCAACTGGATATTATCCTCTGATTATACACATGCCAGAGGAATGGCTCCCGATGTCCGCACAGCTTTTACACCCTGTCTCTGCCTCGCTGGCCTTCCCCTTGTGCTTCCCACCCCACATTCACACGCTCCCAGTACAAGCCAAGCCTGTATTTTACTCCCTCTGTTCTTGCTGCAGCCCTTCTTGGTAAGGGAAGTCTTGATTATACGTTTGGCCAAGTGACTTAAATCACAGAAGAAAAAAAAAAAAACAGAAAAAAGAACATGCAGGAGCACTGCTTTGAGGTCAAAATCCATCACGATTTAACCTCCATCCCAGGAAAATCCAACTTCCCCCCCAAGGCCAGCCCAGGGTGAACTGGGTGGAGAGCAAAATCTTCCACATGGGCTGCAAACTTCAGGCGCTGGGAAGATTCCTGCCTATTTCCAGCAGTGGGAAAATGTACGAGCGGGGAAGTCGTATTTACATAAGTCAAGGAAAACACAGTTTCCTTCTTCGCCAGGAAACAGAAGTTATTCTCAGAGCTTCGGCAAAAGAACGAGAAATTAAATAAAGTCCTGGCAGCCTAAACTTGTTTTATTCCTGTGGTTTTACAATCTCTGAGTAAAAATAAACACATTTTCAATCTCAGGAGAATTATTAGGGCAATAATGGCAGGGGGGGAGTTATTTACAGGCTCTGATGGAATCGCTCAATGGATCATGTGAACTGTAACAACAGATCCAGGGCAAGAAAATTCACATTTATGCAACTGTCTGGTTTGATTCTGCTGTACTGGGTGCTCTGATGCAGCAATACAAGATTGGGCAAACCTTTGGGTGCTCCCAGCAGGAGTTTTGCCTGGGAGAAGGGTAATGATCAATATGACAGCACCCAATTTCTGTCATTTGGGCGTTTTAATGGATTTTAATGGAGTTGTCCCCCCTTAAGCCTGGGATGGACTCCTATGGGTGGGTACCAGAGCAAAGTTCATGGGTGAGGGCTCCCATCCCAGGCATAATATGGTGCTAATTTGCATTGCCTTGTGATATCCAAAGATTAAATGCAAATAAGGAATTTGAATGCTCACCCCTTGTACTTAACACCTCAGCTGTCAAAAAATGACACAGTTTGGCATTGTTTTTTCTCAGTACAAGAGGCCAATAGTCCACATGATCCTTCACCTTCTCCTCTGCCTGGAGCAGTTGTGTTTGCCCAGGATATGACAAGGACACCCCTATGGGCAGCACCTTCCCATCCCCTCCAGTTTGTGCTTTTCCTGTGCAATTCCATGGTATTACAAAGACAGTTCTTTTTGGGTTGAATTTCTGTCTGCCACTGGGTATTTTCTACATGCCCAAACCACTCATTGGGAATGAATGGAAGGGTTAGGTTTTTATCTAATACATATATATATAAAACACACAATATATATAATATAAAATATATTAAGGCCTAGTGCAGGCTCAAAGAGGAACAGCACCATTAATACATATATTTATATAAAAATAGCATATAGATAAATATGATAAATAGACACATTTACACTGCATGGTCTAGGCATTTAGACATAAATAAATTTATCATATAATAAATCATCACATAATAGATTTACAGCCAGCAAGAGCTGCAGGTACAAGGACAACCCAAAGCAATTACAAGAAATAGCTACAAGAGGCAGTTACAATGGAAAACTACAAGAGGTAAGTACCAGAAGTCGGTTCAAGGCTCTCAGCCCTGGGAGCGTGAAGGGCGCAGGAAGAGGAGCCTGTTTTTGGATGCCAGGATGGGAATGATACAATCAGAGACCCCTGCAGCCCTTTGCAAAGCTCTCACCTATCTCTGGAATGCCGGGAGACAAAAGCAGATGGCAGCTAAGTGAGAAAATCTGCAGTTGCTCTCCCCTTTCAAGGCCGGAGGAGCAGCTCGCCCTGCACAAAGCGATTCCCAGGCTTAGGCTGCTGTTCGAAGGGTAGGGCTGAAACTCGGATGCAAACCTGTAATTTTTATAAACAAGGCTCATGTTTCCCTTCTGGCGGCACATGTATGGAAACCCACGTAGGCATGAAGCCCAGGGCATGCACGGAGGACCACTGAAGCCTCGTTATCTTTGCTTTTGTTTTGCTTTCCTGGTGCTTTTTTAATCCCCGCACCGGTACTGCCCGGGGATCGACTCCCTTTTCCAGGACAAGGTTTTCACAGGGCTGAAGGGCTCTTTGTTCTTCTCGGCTGCCCCTCGGCACTGTTTGTTGTGCCGTCCCTGGGGTGTGCTTTGCTCTTCCAGAGGGCCAGGAGTGGAGAGGAAGAGGCAGAGGATGTGAACTCCCATGCTGGAACACAAAGAGAGAGCCAGGAGGACCTGTTTATCCTTCTGCTAAATGCCCCCTTAGCAAACAGCGAGATTTCCTCATGTTCAAGAATAAAACACTAAAAGAAATGGGCAAGGGAGAGGGGCGATGTGAGTTGTTGGGGTGCTGTGGTGGTGGATTCCTCCCCACGGGTGAGTTTGCAGCCCTTGCTGGCTCTGTCATCGTCTCGGTGCTTGGGTGAACCCTTCAGACCCGCGTGGGAGTCGCCTGTGGGACTGCCAGGTCCCAAACCTGCTGTCTGCAGCAGAGCTGCTCCACACGCCGCGGCAGGGAAGGTAAATACATCCGTGCCCATGGCTCGGGAGGGAGCCACGGCCATTCCCAGGCACGCGGGGCTGGAAGGGACCACCTGCATCACGGGCTCAGTCACCGGCTCCTCACAAACACCTTCCTCAAGCTGCTCAAGCCCCGACTGCTCGCTGATTTCCTGGTTAGTCCTGCAGCTGCTGCCCCTCGCTTATTAAAAGCTTGGCATAAATATTGGAGCACTTCGGTTTGCCTCTACGTTTTTTTTTTTAAGCTAAAGTTGACAGAGCCTTTTTTTTGAGGAGCACCCTGAGTCCACCATCCACGTGCCATCACTT
>WEKY01002103.1:0-116991 GCA_013390045.1 Picathartes gymnocephalus | reverse complement strand
TTTTTTTTTCAGAAAACTAGGAAAACACAGCTAGGATGCGTGCTCACTTGTTGCACTGTTTTGCTGGTTGGTTGGTTGGTTTTTTATCCCCTGCACTCTTGAGAACTAATACCTGGTGAGGTTCTCGTGTTTGGTTGTCCACCACAGGGAGGAAAGTCGTCAATCATTTCACAGCCCTCCTCTCCACGTCTTACGGCCCTGGTGGTCCACAGCCGAAGGCCCAGGACTGTGGGGTCGGTGGTTAGACCGGCCAAATGCTCTTGTGCTCCTCCCAGCAGGTCGTGGTGACTGATTGAATCATTAAAGTGAGTAATTTGTTGTAAGGCAGGAGCAGCTGAAACACCTTCTGCATCTTCACAATGGTGTTGCTGCACCACCCCCCTGGCCCAAACTGCACAGCCAAGGTGTGAGTCAGATCTTGGAGGTGATCTGGGCTATAAACAATGTTTTAGAGGGAGAAAGAATTAATTTCAGTGGGGGCGATTTCTCCAGAGTCCAACATGCAGTTGGGAAGGAAGGACTGGCAAGCCCTAGGCCCCAGGAAAGGGTAGGAAGGAGTTTCTTACTTTGGTTCTATTTGCAGGCAGGGCCACCATGAAGCTGTACTCAAAAACAGGTATTTCAGGGGAAATAGATATATATATTTGCAGGATTGAGGTCGAGGTGCTGCCCAGTGCTGTGCAGACCTGCACAAATGTGGTCCCGAGGTAACAGTGATGGGACCTGGGGGTTCTCATGGCTCCGTGAAACTGGAGTTACCTTGCGTTCATTGTGGATTAAGGGGAGGACATGGACAATCAGTCCCTTACAAACTGGAGCTGTCCCTGCCTGCTGGGAACCTGCTGGAGGGGCTGTACCCGTGGAAGGAGAAGGAGGGTGGTTATCTCAAGGTCAGGCGTGCAGGAAACAGCCAGGACCACATGAACATTGTGTGAGTGGGAGCTGCTGGGGGGGCTGTCAGAGCTTCCCAGGTCAGGCAGGACACACAGGGAGCCACCCCGTCCCACAGCAAAGCAGGAAGGAGTGAAGATGGCGCCAAAAATCCTGGAGAGAAGGTTCAAAGCCTGGCCAGAGCAACCAGCTCTTGTCAACAGAGACACGAGCTGAGCAGTACCCACCTGGAGCTCACCTTTGCAGGCCTTGTAGAACCTGCCCTGCTGAGGCTGGTTATTACAGAATTTTTTGGTATCTCTTTGCTTGATATTTATTTACTCCTTCATCCGAGAGCATCGTGGTCCATGGAGGAGCTCACAAGCAAATAACAACAGGAATGGTAATAAATCCACCAGCAGCATCTGGATCTCCTTGATGGTGAAAATAAACCATGATGTGCCTGCACAGCCATAAAATCAACAGCAGCTCCCAAAATAAGCCTGAGGACAATGACTTTGCTGGAGCCCCAGACATCAGGAATGTCTTTAAGGGTTAAGGTAGAAAGCTGACAAAACCCTTAATGCTTTTACAGCACACAGACGTGTAACATACAATACAGGACAATTCGTTCTATTGATGTCTAAAAATTCTTAATGGAGAAACAGGCTGTTAAAATACAGGATACTTTATAGGTTAGCTCTTCTCCATACTTCATCGTCAGGTATTTGCCAAGTTAGCAGAGGATCAGACTTCAAGTCACATTTAGGCTTCTTTAGAGCAGTTTTTCCACTAAAAGCTTAGCTCAAAGACATACGTATTAATGAAAAAAAAGAGCCATTAATTCTTGTCACACATTTTGTCCTCAGAACAGTTGCAAATCCTGCATATCATTTTTTTTCTAATCAAAGGGAAATAAAACATCTTTTATATAGTTAGACAATTGTCCACAGTCTTTCCCAAGAGTGGAAAAATGCCCTAAAAATGGAAAGCAGGTGGGGTTTCTCAACAGCAAGTTTCTTCTTCGGCACCAGAAGAAAAAGGCTGCGTCCCTGTTTTCTGTTTAAAAAAAAATTCCATAATCAGTGTGGCTACTAAAAGAGTTCTGTGAGCTGGAGATCTGTTGGAAGTGCTTTTTGGTGCCTGTATTAGCTGTATTTGTCTACAGTTCCTTTAACCAGATGGAGAAAACTTTCCTGCTTTCCTCCTGTACCACAGCAACCTTGGCATCCTACCTTTCCTTTCCACTGCTACTAACTTGGGAAGCTCTGCAGATTTCTTTGATGTTGCTGTTGGCTTGGCAGTGTCACAGCTGAAGAAAAAACAGCGGACAATAATAAATCCTCAGAGATTTTGATGGCATTGGGGGAGAAGAAGCAGTTTGGTTTTTGCTTTAAACACACGTGAGAAATGCAGAATATAAGAGGAGGGGGGAAAATGCTCGACAAAATAATCCCCACTGCAGGACTCAGGGTCTGAACCTCTCTGGTATTTCACCAAGGATTTGCTTCAATACATCTCAAGATCTTCATGAACTCAGAAGCCTCCTCAGTAGGCGCAGAGATGGCAAAACTGGACCCCTCTGTCAAACCCTTTTTTCCACACCCAGGTGGAGGCCAACAAGGCACAGAGTCACGCCATTATTTCAGACATGGGTTATCAGCAACACACACAAAAATGCAGGGTTAGAGGAGCAACTTCCAGAATAAAAGCTGCTGATAAACCTTCCGTGGCACAGGAACAGCCAGGAATAGTTAAGTGAGTGCCAAAGCAAAACCCTTGACCTGAACAACTGCATATTTCAGAGACATTTAAAACAAAATCTCGGGCTGAACTCAGAGGCATGAGAACAGGATAGAAAATTGAGATGATATTAATGAGGCACAAAATGGGTCAGAGTTTAGTTGGGGGTCAAATTTTGGGACCTTCCTGGCTTTTCTGATTTTTTTTTTTTTTTGTTTAAGTGCTCTAACTTAATGGGAAGTAGACAATGAACATTTCCACCTTGTTTTCCACTCAGCAGCACAGCATCCCTCCCAGATAAACCAGTCCGAACCACCCTTGCTGACACCTTTGTGTCAGCTAATGGAGGGATAAAGGCAGATGAGATGGTTCCCTTTTGTTGTTTTGCCTCCCACCTTTCTTCTTCACCGCCTGTCACCGATTCCCCTTCCTCCCCCTCTGCTGCCCCCCCATAAAACAAAACATCTGCCACAGTTTTAAGATACTTTAAGCCTTTTCAGGCTGCTACCAGCAAGGACAGGGCTTGGCAGGGAGGGAAGTTGAGCCAGAGCCACAGCAGGTGAAGGGTTTTCATTCCCCCCTTACTTCAATCAGCTGCCACGACCACGGGAGGCAAAAGTAATGATTTCCAAAGGCAGAAGAGAGCCCTGGCAGGCTGGACTGGGGCTTGGCCCCGTCCCTCAGAGCTCTGCAGAGCTCAGCTGGTGACTAGTCGCTGCGTCACTCCTTTCTGATTAAATTCCCGTTCAGTTTAAAATAATAACACCTCCTTGGTGGAATAAGAAACTCTGGAAGAAGAAAGAAACAAGCCTTTGTGGGGTTTTTTTGGCCAGCGGTGAACTAAGGGCCAGCCCTGAAGAATCATATGGGAAAAAATGGCTCTAGGACTGTGCTTTTCTTCTGTTAAGGCACAGGGCTTATCCTTGCATTTTCTATGACCACAGAATCCAGATCCACCAGTGAACTAAGACCCTTTATATGATTACAACAAGGAAAAACGCTGGACAAGGCACATAAATTATGATGTGTGAACTATGAGGTACAGAAGCGCCCAAGTCTTTCAGCAGACAATTTCTCAGAGGGGTTGATCAGAACAACCTGCACATTTCTGCCCAAGATATTTGGTCTGACATTCTGCTCTCCCAGCTCCCTGACCCTTTTTTTTTCATTATCTGTCTGCTGTACAGGAGCCAAGCAGATGGAGTAGAGGAGCCACCAGGTATTTTGGCATCCCCAGTCACATTCCCTGAAGGAAAATTGGCCCGTGCCAGTGGACTCCAGGTCAGGGAGGTCCTACCACCTTTACCACCAAGACTTGCCCATGCAAAAAGTTATTACAGCAGCAATATTGGTAATTATACTAACAATTAATCACCTTGGCTCATGGTTCTCCTCCTGTAGTTCTTACAGTCCTGCTGGAGAGGGAATATTAGTTTGTGTCTAGCCCAAAGATAATAACTGACTTGTTTTAGCCCAGAAATGGAAGAAACAATCCTAGAAACTTTCATTAGTGGGTCAAAACGAAACTTTTGGCTAGACATGAGATAAAACTTTTAACTTCATTTGGGGGCCATATAATCTTTTTGGATAACCTCCTCCTTTGGTTCAAGTTAATTTTTGAAACTGAAGCATGATGAAAAGCAGATCTGAAACAGGTGAACACTCAGAAAAAAGCAACAAAAGCAAACATTGCAGCATTTCCATGGCCAACCTTTGCATTTAAGAAACACTGATAGAAAGGTAGAGATGCTTTCCAAGGGCTCTCTCTTTTCACAGGAACTACTCACCAGGTTTGAATCCATTCACTGTCTTCCCCTTGCCAAAGCCTGATTTGGAAGGATGAACTTATGGTAGAACTTCCCCAGGAGCAGATGTGGCTGCAGCACTTTGGGTCAGCCCTGCTTCCCCTCCATGGACCAACACCCCACACAGACCCCCTGAATTTTGCATGATGAGGAGTCAGGTTCATCCTATTCCTAATGGAATGTGGAGGAGCTGCTGAAATTAAGGAGGTCATGTGGATAGCAACACCATGCTCAGCTAATTACACCAGGCTGCCTAGTGCTTGGGTCCAAGGTGTGTAAAATAGGTAGGGGAAGTGTAAGACACTGGCAAATATTTATTTTTCCTTGTGGTTGCTCATATGACTTCCCTACTCAGAGCTGATTCACATCAAAGTCAGGTTACCTGGCAAAAGGTTTTTTAAAAAGCAACAGAAGAAGCTGTAAATTGTCTGGAGATCAGCTTGGATTCCTCAGGACCTCGAGGTGGGGGGGCCAAAGGCAGGAATGCAGCATTTAATGGCCTCGCCCATCCCCTCAGTGCTGCGTCCCAGAGCTCCCCACAGTGTGCAGGACAGTAACACCAGCATGAGGGACAACACAACTAAAGAAGGTCCCTGCTCCAGGCAGCACAGCCAGGTCACTCCAAGGCATCACAGCCTCACCCCTGCTGCCCAAGGACGTGTCCCTGCTCATCCGCTGTTCCCACCCTGTGTCTCCTCCCTCCACATGCTCTAGGACACTGATGGCTCCCAGGATGATTTGGCTCAGGTCATTAAGGAATTAGAGAGTGAAAGAGAGCTGCTCAAAGTCCTGAGGAACTCTACCTGAAGAGGGGCTGGTAACACCACCCTCTGCACACTGCAGGCAGCGGGGAGAAGGAGCAGAACTATTCATCTTCTGTAATCTAGCTGGAATTAAGTGACAGTGATGGAGTGCCTTGTAATGGACTTCCTGAATCCTCATACAAACGGAGGAAGTGACCACCCTTGACCAGGTTTCTGCTCCTGTTGCCTGTTTCCCTGCCTGCATTACACATTTTCCCTTTTGCAATCAGCTGCGACCCCACCTGAGCAAGGCCAGTGAGCCAGGGCTCAGCCAGCCTGCGGGGATGGCTTCTGGGGACTGGTTTGCGGGGTGCCACGGAGCTGAAAGCCTCACAAAGGTCTGATACGGACCTGGAAGGCAGCTCTGGGATAGCCAGCCTCAAGTCCCTGTTGCCTGGGGAAATCTGGCCAGTCCCAAAGCACTGGGCTCTCCTGGGCATGCCAAGAAATGCTGTCCCTGGGCTGTCCCTGTGACATGGAGAATGTCTGGCACTCCTGGCGCCTCTGGTCCCCCCTCAGCAGCAGAGACGTGGTGTCCTACAGAGCCAGCAGCACAGGAGCTGCTGCAGCCTTGCAAGCCTTGCTTAGGAGAGGACAGCTTTATTTTTGGAAAGCATCGTCTGGGCTCGATTGTCCCGGCATATCCATGTCACCGATCCATGCTGGGGACACCTCCCTGCCTCATGCTGGGCTCGCACAACCCTCCAGCACCACTGGTGTTGACAAGGGACCACGACCTTCCCTTTGAGGAGCAGAGCTGCCCTGCCAGCTGAGGGCTGGGGCAGACAGGCCCTGGCAGGATTGTGAATTCCCTGCCTCCCCCCCAACCAGGAACAGACCCCGAAGGCTCCTGCAGAGGAGTCAGAGGGAAACAAAAAAAGAGAGCGCAGCTCACGGCCCGTGGGAACTCCCAGCCACGCCAAAGGGAAGAGCCAGTGGATGCTGCAGCCACAGAAGGGCATTTTTGGAGTCTGTTCCCAGCATCCCAGCCCTGGGCTCAGCACAGTCCGTCTGGCAGCCTGTGTGGGCTCTGCCTCTGGCATCTGGGCTGGCAGGAGGAGGGAACTGCGGGAGAAACGGAGCTCAGAGAAATAAATCCCTTTTCCAGTCTGGCCCTGGGAGTCTCGCAAGCACAGGGACAAGGAGAGGGGTGCAGAGAGGGACCAGAGGTGACCTCATGAGGACAGCACAGTGAGATGTCTCACCAGCAGCTCAGCCCTCATTAATATCACCTCCAAGAAAAGCAGCCGGCCCATCACACCTCAGCTCAGGCGTGGGCTTTGATCTTTACATCTTTTGCCACATCAAACTCCCAGGCACACTGAGCAGGACCCTCCTTCAAGAGGGACACCCCTTGACACCAGCTCTGGGTTTGGCCCCTTGGCCCTGATGTTCCAAAACAAAAATTACCTTATCAGTGGTCTTTCGTCCCCCTCCTGCAGCCCATCACTCAGCAAAGAGCCACCTCTGATCTCCACAAATGTGGATTCACCCCTGCTGCCAGGGAGGGTCAGAATCAGGCACTCAGTTTATTCCAACCTAGAGTTTTTTGATCTCTTTCTTCCTTTTTCATCTTCTTTTGGTTTTCCCTCAGCTGGTTAAACCCCCACTTACTTGTTGCCTGAATCAGGAAGGTCTAAAGATTTAGTAAACAGTTCAGGCTTCAGTCCAGTGGTTTTTTTGTCACTTACTTGTCTAAATAACACAGGAAAAGCTCCTGCTTTGCAAGCCAGGCGCTCCATGAAAGGTGTAGAACAGCAGAGGTGCAAATGGAAACCTTGGTGGCATTAGGTGTTGTTTTTCTAAACATTCCCCATCAGTAAGCACACAGTCTCTCAGTGCTGCATGGTCCCAGTGAGGTCTTTAAATTGTATTTCTAGGATTTCTCTAAAACAGGGGCCTCAGGCTTTTAAATACAAAGGGAGCTGGGGAATGGTTTCTTTAGTAAGAGATTTGAGCAAATCAGTGCTTTTCGTCTCTGTTTCTTTACTTTTTTTTTTTTTTATTTATGGACATCTGCTGGGGTTTGTATTTTTTGAGTGGTGGGGGTAAAGGAGGTTGAAGGCCAAAGAGAGGTTTGCAGACAGGGTGAGCACAACATACACTGGAAAAAATCCCGGATGCTATAAATGGGAGCCCCCTAACAGTGCAGCTCATCTGAAGCAAAATGAAAATATCAGGCATCCAAGAAACATATGTGCAGATGGCTTGGAGCCCAGTCTCCTGACTAGGGCTCTGCATTAAATAAAATGCAGCGGGTCATGTTGCTATGGATGTACGAGATCGCTGGGTGCAACGCGCGCTTCGCTGTGAAGCTGCAGGTTTTTAAACAATTGCAAATACAGACCTTGTTTATGGATGGAGCCAATGGCTTCAGTCCAGCAGAGCAGCCCTTCTTTGGGTTTTTTGCGGGGGTTTTATTGCCAGGGTTGGGGTCAGGAGGCTCCTGCTCCGTGAGATTGTGCTGCAGTCTCTGCTCGGGAGGAGCAGCCTCAGCGCTCACTTGAGAAGCAGCGTCCAAGAGGGGTCTTGACTGTGACCTGTATTTTTGAAGGATGACATGAATCAACCCAGAGCCTTGGCAAGACCTCTCTGCTGGGGCTTTTGCTTTCAGCCAATGTCAATTATGTCATTACTGAGCCTGCAGAAGCTATTACTAATGTTACTTTTACAGTTCACTGCCGACCAGAGAAAAGAGTTTTTCACGCTGTTGTCGTTTTGTTGGAGCAAGACTATACGAATCACAGATGGCTTCCCTGCCAGATGTAGCCTCACAGGACGGCAGTTTGGGGTTTACAAGAGGTTTAATGAAAACTTGGCACTTTACCAACTTTTGGCAAATACTCTTGGCCTGTCAACTCGCACACAAGCAAATCAGGATCCTAAAAAAAAACTTGTCTAATGATTTGTTCTCGCCGAACGAGGAGGTGAAAAGTTTTACCTGAGAAACAAAACCCAAATGAGCAAACCAACAGTCTGTCACACTGGGGCTGAGCTCGTGATCAGTGAGGTTTCTGAAAGCTCTCACCACACTCTGGATCTGTTCCCAAGTCCTTGCTGTTGCACTTGAGGGGTCCAACATATTTCTGCTGACATGGAACATGGATGGTGAGCTGGGGGGGAAGCGACATCCAGGTGTTGTAGAAAATCACCTCATCCTTGCTTTGATGTCTCCTGCTCTTTTTTTATTGAGTTATGGCTTTGCTGCTCTGCCCTGGCTGAGAGTTCCTTTGCTGGCCTTTCCGCTTGGTTGGTTTCTTCCTTGATGACATGAGCAGTTCATTAAAATCGTGCTAAAAGAAATTCTCAGGTGTGTGCCTTCAGATGTAGGACTAATCCCCCACTAAACATGCTGAAATTGTGCAGAAATAACTAACATCTCCGGATGCAAGCTGGAAACTCTTTGCATTTTTTGAGTTTTCGGGCACATTGCTTCCTTTTCTCCATTAATGAGAGTGTGTGCTGAGACTTGCCATAGCACAGTGTCACTTTAAGCACAGCTTTTCTGAGTTTATGAGTCTCCCCATTTATCCATTCCCACCAAAATCCATCCTGGTCCCAATGACCAAGTGGAGTCAGCTGCAGTGATTTGGCTGTGAAGCTTCTTCAGTTATGGTTTGGGTGAGAAATTAGTTCTTAAATCCCAGTAGCCCCAAAGTGCTGCCTCGTGGGTGCAGCTCTTGCGCCAGTGGCATGGAGCATAAAGGTGTCTGGGCATGTAAAAAACGCGTTTGAGCCATTCAAAAGCTCATCTCCAGCAGTGAAAGCCTGAAGCATTATTCACACCACAGCTCGAGGCAATCAGCCTGTCTCATCTGTGGGCCTTTAGCAGCCTCCCAGAACCAACTGCCTTTGCCTCAGCCTGCCTGCCTGTCTTTAAATATCTTCATCCCGAGCCTTGCTCAAATGGGAGATTTTTTTATCACCACTGGTGCACAAACCAGATGACTGAATTCTCTGGAGGGAGGAGGAAGTAGCGCTTTACATCCAGGTGGCAAAGGAATTAATGAAATGCCTGGAGAAACATAATCACAGAGATGTCATCCTTTTTCCACTGGCTGAGGTTTGGATGCAAACCTGATACCTAACCCTCCTTAGAGTTCCTGTGGATTCTTCTCTTTTCAGAATCTCAAACAGAGCTATTCTGACTTTTTCTGTGTCGAGTGCTCTGAAAGTTCACAGAAATGAAGTTAATTTATAAGATTCAGATTGTTGAATCAGCATCCGTGAGACAGAGGTCACCAAGCACTATAGATCTCCCTCTTTTTTCTTCGGTGTTGCAGATCACAGAATCCTAGAATGGTTTGGGTTGGAAGAGACCTTAAAGATCATCCAGTTTCAATCCCATCCAACCTGGCCTTGAACATTTCCAGTGATGGGATGTTAGGGAAGCTATAATGGAATGTAAATCTCCCTTCTTCTCTCCCCCAAAAAGAAAAACTGTAAGTGTCAGGCTTTATTAAATGAGATTTTTAATAATCTTCAGTTTTATAGAAGGACTTTGGACAGGATCAGAAGAAATCTAGTGGTTTGTGATAACTAACCTTTAAAAAGTGCCATGTTTCTCTCCATAAAACATTGGCTGGCTGGCCTGGGAGGAATAATGCTAATGAAAGGCTGCAAAGCTGTGTAATATTCCCTACTTTATGGAGCAGAAGAGACTCAGTACAGCAGTAGCCATGATAATAATCAACCCTGAAATATGTTCTGCTTGAAGTTATCTTTTCTTGGAAAGGCCTTTATCTGCCCAGTGAAATGCCGAGCACCACTGTTCCCATGATGCACAACACTCCAGTCTCTGCTGGGAGCTGCTCCTTAATGACTTCTGGGTAGGGCTGAGCTCACAGGCAGGAGCTGGGACTCTGAGGAAGTGACCATGAAGCTCAGAGGTGTGGCAGAGGATGGTTTAATTCCTTTTTATCCCATGAACTGCTAATGTGGGCCCTCAGCTAAGGCAGCTGGGGCAGATTGCATCTCAGGGTGCTCCAGCTCCATCTGTGCTCGGTGAAGAGAGGAAGAGGGACTAAATCCAAGAGCTTGTAGCAACAGGACGTGAGGGAATGGCTTCAAACTGAAAGAGGGCAGGGTTAGATTAGACATTAGGAAAACTTCTTTATTATGAGGGTGGTAAGGCCCTGGCACAGGTTGCCCAGAGGAGCTGTGGATGCCCCACCTCTGGAGGTGTTAAGGGCCAGGTTGGATGGAGCTCTGAGCAACCTGGTCTAGTGGAAGGTGTCCCTGCCCATGGCAGAGGTTTGAATGAGATGATCTTTAAGGCCCCTTCCAACCCAGCTCATTCTATGATTCTGTGATGGTTCTAAATCTCCAGAGGAGGTTGTGAAAATCTACAATCCGCACCAAGGAGGTGCCAGTGTCTCTCCATTGACTAAAATGGGAGCTACATAGTACAGGAGCTATGAGTAGGTGACTCATAACCCTATGAAAAATTCTTTTTTTTTCCTTTTTTTCCTTTTTTCCTTTTTTCCTTTTTTCCTTTTTTCCTTTTTTTCCTTCCTTCCTTCCTTCCTTCCTTCCTTCCTTCCTTCCTTCCTTCCCTGAACCAGCGAAGTTGCTCACGGTAAATACCAGCATCCAGGAGTGCGTGATTGCTAATGTTTAACATTCCCCAGTAAAATCACAGCATTATTAATTTTCCTGCCTTATGTACCTCTGGAATGGCAAAAGCAAGAGGAGAAACCTGGCCCAGTGATCCATCATCCAAGGCTTTGAAATAGAGCCAACTTCAGTGAAATTTGAGCGAGCCCTCAGAAACACAAGGAGGGCTGGAGCAACAAGTGCATTTCAGTGAGCTGTGATATCACCCTCTGCTCCTTTCTGGAGGGGAAACTCTTTATCAGATGTGGAGGGGAGAGAAGAAAGAAGCAGAAAAGCACACACATACATTTAAATATTAAAAGCTGCCCCAGGAAAGAACTTAAAATATGAGGTAATTTCCTTGATGAGCTTAAAACATTATTTGTCATCCATGCTGAAACAGGAGAGAAAGGGAAATAAAAGAAGGGCAGGAGAAGCACCCTGGGCATTTGTGGTTTGAAGGGAAGGTGCTGGGTTACACCGAGAGCTGAGACAGCCTGCGGGCGCCCCTTGGATCTGCTCCTGGCTGGCTCTGAGCACCACGGTGGCAGAATTCCTGGAGGGGAACAGATGAGCCTTGGCAAAGCCCTGGTAGCACCTGGGACTGCTTTACATTTCCTTACCATGCAGGCATTTGTCAGAGCCTCCAGCCAAATGGCCTCAAAGGAATGAACCTTTCTGTGACCAGTCTGAGCCGTGGATAGCAAATCCCACCAACCCCCTGGAGATTTTAGTCATGTATTAAGGGGTGTCTTACTGGGTTCTGGGCTGGATTTAATAGATTCCCCTGCATATCAGAGCAAACTGGGTGTAATAAGGTGCCGTTACCTAAGTGGAAAAAGTGCCATGCAAGGGGTTATTGTGACCCAAGTGCAGAATCCAGCTCTTGGCCTTGTTGAACCTGACAGCAGCCAGAGTCTCCATGATTTGTGTTTTCTCCTGCTCGTGCTGAGCTGCCTGCAGAAGCTCTGGGCAGCCCCTGTGGTGGCAGAGCAGCAGGATGCGAGCAGTGCGAGAGTGCAGACTGGCACAGGCTGCTGTGGGATGCTTGGCTCTGGTCCTCTTTGAGTTACTGGCATGGATGCAGCTGAGATGTCCTGGGGAGGATCACAAAATCAGGGAATCACAGAATGGTTTGAATTGGAAGGGAATTTAAGCCTTATCTCCTTCCACCCCCTGCCATGGCCAGGGACACCTTCCACTATCCCAGGCTGTCCCAAGCCCTGTCCAACCTGGCCTTGGACACTGCCAGGGATCCAGGGGCAGCCACAGCTTCTCTGGGCACCCTGTGCCAGGGCCTCCCCACCCTCCCAGGGAAGATGAGGCCATGGAGAAGGCATCTGGAAGGGGCTCTGGAAACTTTCTGCTTCCATTTGATCTGTCCCTGAACAACACAAGGCTTGCTCCACACTGAGCCCGTGGCCTGCCCAGCAGCACTGGGATGCCCTTTGGAACCACGGATTTGTCTGGAGCTGAGCAATCCAGCTGCTGTTTGGCCTCTGGATTGTGCAGCTCCAAACGTATCATTGGCTCCCTGTTATCAAGGGCTCTGACTCAGAGCTCAGGGAAACACTGCCAGTCCAGCCTGTAGGAGCTGGACATTGTTTTCCCCTGGCAAGTTTGGCTTGAGCCACACCAGTCTTGTGAAAGATTAGAGTGTCTAAGAAAAGAGAAGACTGGTAATTTTTGTGTATTTGCCTATTATAAAAGCTGTGCGTCCGGCATCTTGTGACTCAGCTGAGGGAAACTTCAGCATTTCTTTTTACTCAATACAAGAAAATAAAAATGGTGATAATAACTGGTATGTGAGGTACTTCTCTTTGCTGAAACTTGGATCAAGAACCAAAGGATGCTGACACAAATTGATGGAACAGGGTTAGTGCTTGGAACAGCAGCAAGTGCCATCCTTTCCTTTTCTTGTGCTGCTGGATATCCCAACACACCCTTGGCAGCACAGCTGGGGGAATCTGCTGGCAGTGCAGCTCCCTGGAAGCTGGAGCAGCCTCTTGCCTGCTCTGAGCAAGGACCTCACAGCCTGATGTTAGGTGACACAGCTTTTTGATGGGGTTTTTTGACAGCCTGGCCATACCCTAAGCAAAAGCTGCCCTGCCAGGGAAGCACTCAGACATTTGAGTGCACCCTTGCTGCTGGTGCTGCACAAATCAGAGAATTAAATGGAGGGTGCCCTGCTCAAATACAGCAGAGGGGGGTTGGAGTGGCTCTACAGCCCCTCTGCAGCAGGGGAATGTCACCCAGCCAGCAGTCCTTGCTGGCAACAAGGGAGTGGACAATTCCTATTTGTCTGTGTGCAGCAGATGGGAAAACAGCAGGGAAGGAGTGGCCAGCAAGGCAGCAAGGGGTCCAGAGCAAGCCAGCACCTGGAGCCCCACAGACATTGCTCTAAAGCAATAAATGCTGCCAGTTTCATGCTGGCAGTGAAAAGAACTGCCTGCACAACCCCATAGGGATGTGAATGCTCCCTGGGCACGCCTCGAGTTCATTTCAGCTCATTTCAGCTTTTCTAATGCACATTAGAAAAAATAATATTTTTAAAGGGTTATTAATCGATTTTTGGGGCAGAAGGAGCCTGCAGTGCAGCCACCTGCTTTACGCGGATGATCCAGCTGCAATCAGCAGCATCAGCAACACACCCCTAACTTCTGCCAGAGCAAGGGTCTCATTTTCATCAAATGTGGAAAGGATTGGCTTCTTCCCTGCTCTACATAATCATCTCTATTGGTTTTAATTTTTTTTTGTATTTGTATTTAAAAATAACCAAGTGGAACTACTCAGCAGGAAGAACTTCAGCACCAATCACAAGCACAGACCTGGCTGCAGGAAGCAGTGAGCTTGGAGGCATTGCCACATTTTGAGTGTTAGAAGAAAGAAATGGTGAGGAAAATCTGTTCCCTACCCTCTCCAAGTGTGCCTTCCTAGCCTGACAGTGCGAAAACCAGCAATGCCCAGCCAGCCATTTAAGCATAAAGAGAGAAGGGTGAAAAGGGGATTTTCAACAGCACATCACCAGGAATGGTGGCAGTGCCACAGTGAAAACCTGCTGAGCCATCTCTCCATGCACAGAGCCAAATGAAGGCTGGTTGAGGCAGGTTTGGTGAGGTTGGGAAGCAGAATTTTCATGATTTGTGGCAACAGAGAAGTGTGTGTTTGTGCACCTCAGCTCTGGGCTTTCCTTGCACACCTCCCTGCTGTCTGCTCAACATCCCCAGGAAGGTGTCAGTCACTCAGATTTCAAGGAATCCCACGTTACATCCCGTGCCACTCCTAAAGGACACCAGGGCTCAGCTCCCCTGGCACTTGGCAATATGCTTTGCTGGGGGAGCTATTCTCCAAAGAAAACCCACTGGGTTTCCTCCAGATTTCCATTTGCCTCCCTTTGCCTCCTTTTATTACAGACACCGTGTTGTTATTGATATTTCTTCTTTCTTGCCTTCTGCAAAAGGCCACCAGGCTAAGTCAGGTGTCTCTCACTCCAAAAGCCTTTCACTCACAGTGAGTGACAATTCCCTGCAAAATGTCTCGGTCTCCAGCCCTGGAGCTGAGTGGCTTTGTCAGTCCAGAGGAAGCAATGTTAGCTGCCACCTCACATTATGACTTGCAGGCCTGGGAGGTGGAAGGTGAGGGCTGAGTGACTTTCTCCGTCACCTGGGGCACAGCAGCTGCTCTGGGAGAGAACAGGACCTCTGAGAGTGGCATGACTGTATCCAGATTTCCCCTGGGCCTCCTCCTTCTCCTTTTTGCCCCCTATCTCCCTTTCTCAGCAGACCTTGCACCCTGACACCACGCAGACCTTTGCTCTCCTTGACCCCAGCAGACCTTCAGCAAGGCAGCGCTCGTGCAGACAATTTTCTATCCCCCATTTATTTTTCTTGAGACTTAGATGAAAACTCATTTTTTAAAATTAATTTTTGAGTTTTGCTCTCGATTCTTCTGTGAGAAGGACAGGCTCCCTGGTTGTCCTTCACTGCAGCCAGCCTGTGGAGACCCTGAGGGCACGCCTGTCCTCCCCTCACTGCTGTACCCTTCTGAGATCCCCCGTGCGACACTGCCCGTGCCTTGGTTCGACTTTTCTGTCAATAACCTCGCTAGAACGGATCTGGGATTCGTCAGGACAAGGATGTTTTCCTCACACACATCTTAACACCCAGTTTGGACCATTTGTGATCCATCTCTGCCTGACATTTTCTGCACTTTGAGAAACCCGCTCGGCCTCGAGTGGAATTAGATAACCCTTCAGTGGTGCTGTGGGCAGCACTGCAGCGGGGTCGGGGCGAAAAGCCTTAGCAGTCAATTTAAACAATAAAAACAGCTGCTTTGAAGCAAAGCAGGGCTTGTTTATATCAAAACACCAGGTTCATCCAGGTCAGGTGTGCTGGAGGACGGAGCACTGCACTCCTCCTCAGCTTATCAGCAGAGAAGATTTTATTCATTCTTCAGACAGGCCCTTGGACCCAGTCAGAGCTCCCCAGAGGAGAAACTCCCCGGACTGTGTCAGACTTCAGAAAAACACAACAACAGCCTTGCTTCCCAGAAACTGGTATTTCAGAGAGGAAAGTGCATTTTTCAAGGCAGAAGGCTGCAGCCTGGAGTTCAGTTACATTGTCTGGGTGATTAATGTGTTATTTAGGGAGCAGACAGAAGCAAGGAGCCTGAGAGAGACCTCCTCCCCTCTGTGCCTGCCTTCTAGTGCTGAAAAAAAAGCCCACAGGAAAAAAAAAAAAAGAAAAGAAAAAAAGCAAATTAACTCATGTGGACACCATTTTCTGACTATTTAAGGAGCATTTGAGGTACATTGTGTGTATGACAGGAATGACCCAAACTTGTGCCAGCTGAAGGAAAAATCTCACATTTAATTCCTTCACAGGCACAGCTTATCAGAGCACCCAGGCCACCAACAAGAAAAAACAACAATGCAAACAAAAATCCCAAAGGAAATGAGCTGTGTCTGGTTTATCCTTTTAGATGTGTGAGAAGCAGGATCCAAACTGGTGTGGGTTTCATAGCAGAGACACCAAATCTCCTTCCCTTTGCACGACAGAGGTGGCTGAAAGGAGAGGGAAATTTATCCCAAATATGAGGACCTTTTAATGACAGAGATTCCGCAGAACTTCTCAGTTTTGGGGTCACAGGGAAGAGAATTTTCTGTCCCTCTGGGGGTGTCCTGAGTGATGGAGGTGGGTGCAGGAGGGAGTGTGGCATTTAAGATCCACATCCATGGATGGATGCAAGGAGCAAGGAGTAAAGGTCTCATTTTCCTCCTGGGTACCAGATACAATCAATGCCCTCTGCACCAGCTCAGAGCTGTCAGCCCCTGATTCCTAAGCAGGAAGCAGGGACCTCTGGGCATCTCCTGGGAGATTTTCTGCCTGGAATTGTGTGTCCAGGTCTCAGATGTGGAGCTTGTGTATTTCTCAGGGTGCATTTCTCATCAGGTGGTTTGCCCTCTCTCCTCCCACCCTCCTCTCCTCCCCTCCTGGGGAAGGCAGCGCAGTGCTCGCGTTCGGCACACGCTGAAATGTATAAATAAACCAACATTTTGCTGGGTCAGCCCTCTGTTGGCAACCTCCTTGTATGTTGTCACTGCGGGCCACAGCTCCACTTCCAGTGACCATCTTGTCTTGGCAGGACTCGCTTGCTTACGCGCTCCCTCCTCAGCTCTGCTGCTTGCTGCCAAAGCACACCAAGAGCCCCTCAGCTGCCCTTGGCTTCCCCTCTGCAAAGGAATGCTGAGCTGTGGGGACAGTCCGTGCCATGGAAAAGGGATAAAAATATTGCTTGCCAGCACCCAAGGAAAGGGAGGAGCTCTGTGCTGTCGGGTCCTACTCAAACCTGGTGCACAGGGAGAGATGCAGGAGGTGTTTATGGCTCCCACCATCAGCTTCCACGTGGGGTTTCAGGCACCCTCACACAGTAATGAGGATAAATATCCCTTGGCCCTGACGAAGAGAGGCATTTCATGGGATATAGAATCATTAAGGTTGGAAAAGACCCCTAAGATCATCAATTCCAGTCATTCCCCAAACACTGCCATGTCCACTACTAAGCCATGTCCCTAAGTGTCACATCCACATGCTTTTTGAGCACTTCCAGGGTTGGTGAATTCACCACTCCCCTGGGCAGCCTGTTCCAATGCCTGACCACCCTTCCAGGGAAGAAATTTTTCCAAATTTCCAATCTAATCCTCCCCTGGCACGACTCAAACCATGACTTCTCATAACATTTCCTAGACTAGTGTCATTCCTGTCTTTTTGTCCAGAAACTGAACCATCTCTTACCTTATCCTGCATTTAAAATTAGAATTCCTTTTTCCCCATCCTAACCCTTACATGAGTTTGATCTTTTTCAGTGCTGCATTGTTTCCAGAGTGCAGAGTGTCTGAAAATGGAAAAGGAAGAAGTCACATGCACATGGCTGCCTGTCAGGCAAGGACGAGGGGCTGCCCGCCACTGGAAGGGAGCTGCTGTGGGCACAGCATCCCTAAAAATGAGCTATTTAAAGAGGGAGGTTGAAATTTGGAAAACAGGCTGTCAGTTTCAGATGTACAACCTCAAAGTAGCCTCATTCTTCGAGGACAGTGCCCTCAAAAAAATCATCCTGATCCCAAGCTGGACACTGCTCTGGAAAGCATCAAAAATTTTGCATGGCATTTCGGAGCAACGTCCAAAACATTTGTGTTTTGTAAACAGGAAGTCACTTTGTCTGGAGAGGATATTTTCCCCTCTTCAATAGCTGCATGCAGCCTTTTTACATAACCCCTTTTTGCAGTATTTTGGGACTGAAAAGCTCATTTCCCTCTCATGAGCGCAGAGGAGAACGCAGCTGCCACCCAGACATCCTTTAAATGGGACCACATGTAAGCCACTTAGTCTCCAAAAATGAAAGCAAAACACAGAGCTGTCATCACTGCACGGCACCGTCAATCAGAGCTGTTCACAATGTGCTGTGCCATGTACATCTTACACCACGTTCATTATGAGCTGAGCCTAATGTGGAATAGCACAGCAGAATGTTATAAACCCTAGAAATTCTGCATTAGTAAGTGAGGGATGAGCGGGAGCACAAAAATTCCGATCCAACCTCTTTTTTTTCCTGGCCACGAGCGTTGGTGAATACAAATTTCTCTCATGCGTTTTCCCAGCTTCACCCTGACCAGGTTGGGTGCAACCTGCTGAAAAATGGCATTTTTTGTTTGTGTCACTCCCAATCAAAGAATTTTGCTTGCAAGTTCAGCCAAATACTCTTGCCAGGGTCAGTCCCCCACGGTGTGGATGGGAGAGCCCAGGGTGGGTCGTGCCCAGCTGGTTTCATCACCTCCCTTGTCCTGTTGGTCCCACCACAGGAAGGCCAGAATGGGTTGTGCTGCAAGGGCAGATGATGCCTGTCAGCCCAAGGACCAGGAGAGCAGAGAATGTCCACAGACAGGCCTGGGGCTTTGGGCTGCTGCTGGGATTGCCAGGAAGAATTGCCTGAAAAACTCATCCTGTGCAATGAAATCGTTGGTCTGGGTCAAATCCCTGTATCTCAAAACTGCTGAAAGCTGGGAAGGCAAAGTTGTTTATACATTGCAGAAAAAAAAGTGGAATCGAGGTTCTTGCCTTGTTTAGAGGCTTGAAAGGCTGAGATGGAAAAGGATGTGTCCTTCCATGGGTGGAAAGAATACGTAAAGGGGCTGACAAAAGTAAAAGCTATTGATAATTGCACCTTTCCTATAGCTGCACAGCTCCTAAGACTTCTTAAAAGCCAAATTAAAAAAGGAATCGTTATTTTTCCAGCTGAGCATCACTGCTGCGATCCTGGGTTTGGCATTGAAAAAGAAATATCTGGGGACAACAGATGATGGGAGGGTGCTGTACTGAGACAGATGCAGAGCACAGGAGGAAGAGAACAAGGAGATGGTTCCAGTTGAATGCATGTGCAGTGGAAAGAAGTGTTCAAGGAAGGAGAAAAACCATGGAGAAGAAACGGTTCAGTTCATGGCATGGTAGATCTATTGGAAGTATTGTTTAAAAAAACACAAGGAAATTATTAAAATGTACTTGGTCATTTGTGTAAAGCTCTTCAAGTACCTTAACATCATCTGTAAAGTGCCTGAAAGAGTGGAGGGAGTCCATTAAGAAGGAGGGCAGGGAAAGAGGAGCCAGGGCTCTCTGATGGGGACTGGTGGGTGGGTTGGTTTCATCGTGGGAAGGCGTTTCCCCTCCTTTCAACATGCCCTGGCCGCAGAAGCACTTACAGTCTTAAACAAACCAGCTGGCACAGGCTTAAAATCGTGTTGTTATTCATATGCATCCAAGTATAAAACAAGGACTGCATGAGCTGAATAAATAAACAGACTCCCTGCTCTCTGGTGAGGAGCTCTGTGTCGTTTTATTCACACTTTTTGCCATATACTCTGGGGTCATTTGCCAGACTGGGAATAAATGGCATCTGGTTCTTTAACCTGGGCTTGATCTGTTCTCTCATATAAAGACTTTTCTTTACTGGTTTCTGGGATGCAAAAACCAGGTGAAATGGAAGGAAAATCTAGCCAGAAAGTGTCTAAAATAGATCAGAAACCTTTGGGCCTGATTCTGGCTGTGTTTATTCCCTTTTCCTGCCATCATAACGGGGCAGAGAATACAACACCCTCGGTTTCATTTAAATTCAGCAAGAAACGACTGAGATATTTGCTATAAATATGCTAAATCTCAATAGAGCTAATATAACTAAATCAGCTGCTTTCAAACACTCAATACATCTACAATCAAACACCGAGCAGGTTTCAGCGGGAGGTTGTAACGACAGCGATTTTAGAGAAGGAAAAATGCCATTTGCAGGCAGAAGAAAACCACCCATTTTGAGTCAATTTTTTCAACAGTCACACAGGATTCACACCAATTCACCCCAATTTGACTTTGCTCAAGCTGCTCTCTGCCAATGCCTCTGAGAAAGGCAAGTTGGCCCTAACGAGCTGCCTTCATGGAGATTGTTGGACTCTATTCTTTCAACAAATCCATTTTATTGTTTCATGATGGGGTTTGAAACGAAAGACAATTCAGATCTGGCTGCAGCTGTGCAGACAGCCCCCCTCATGTCCTCCTGTGGAACACTAGAATTAGGAAAACGAATGGTTTTTCTCATGAAACCAAATTCTACAAATATTACTATATTTTGAAAATTATACTAAGAGAAGAGAATGATACCAAGAGAAGAGAAGAGACATTGCAGGGCGCCAGGGAGCAGCAAAGCGGTTTGATTGAGAGGTGGGGGGCTGAAGACCACGGTCAGGGCTTTGACCACCATCCCTTCTGCCAAACGCTCGCTGCCACCTGAAACTAGACAGGTTCCTCAAAATCCAGAACTGGGACAAGTAAAGGGGACATCTGTGAATGCTGCTGCTGGTAGTGCTGGATGGAAATTGTGGGCACGCTGATCACCCACACCAAAGCAGGAGTGGCAAAGTTTGGGCTGGGGTTGCTTTTCCGTGGAGCGCGGCAGGAGCGTGGCTGGAAAATGCAGCACTCTGCTGCTTCCATCCCAAACCTTCCCCGTGCCATTAATGCTGGAAACTCCTCATTATACCCTCACTAAACCTCCCTTAAAATGCCCTTCCTGCATTTTCGTGCTGAGGGCTGCCCATGGCACGTGCAGCGGCTCTTGCTGGCGTTTCAGGTGTGATTTTTTGGCCTCCTGGCAGGGGAAGGAAAAGAGCAAAACCAGAGGCAGAGCAGCTTTAACTCCCCCAGGTGCTCAAGGCCAGGAGAAGGTGGGTATTTGTGGTCCAATCCTGCTGCTGCTGCTGAAATGAGTGGCAGTGATGTCTGCGGGAGCAGGATTAGGCTGGGGCTGTGCTGCGGGGTGGAGTCAGAGCAGGGCCCAACTGCATTAATTAGGGGGCAGTTGGCTGAAAATCAATTCCCCAGCAGCACAGATTATTCACTGGAGGAGCAATGTGCATTCTTGTCTTCTGCTCTTGGACTGCCCTCACCCTGCGTTCTGCCCTGGCCTCCCAAAAATGCTTTTCTCCCGTGTGAGAACACGGCACGCAAACACATTCCCCACGAGAGCATCGTGGCTGGCTTGACATGGATTTTTCCAAGGCTGGTGACAGGGGAAGAAAGGCTCGTGCACACCACAGATATATCTTTGAAGGCAGAACATGGGTCATGCCTTGGAATGTAGGGGCTGTCATACGGGAATGTTTTACTGGGCTTTTAGGGTTTCTTTGTGTTTCATGGCAAGGTAGATCCTCACCTGTTACCCCTCACACGGCCCTGACCGCACAGGTTATACCACAGGGAAACATCTTTTTGTCTTGATCTTGGCTCTTTGCCTGGCCTTTTTCTCCCACCTGAAACAGTTGCAGGTGTAATTTTTATTGTTATGCATGCTTCCATGCCTGCATCAGTTTTCCCATCTCACCTTGGTGAATCCCAAAACTCAGCTTCACTCTTCAGGGATTTCCTTGTGCTGCCTGCTCTGCCATGCAGAGGAGCCCAGGCAGGAGTACCTCAACAGGGTTTTCCCTCCCATGTCCACCTTTCCAGGACTCAGAATCTCCCTTTTTGAATGCCCCAGCAGCATTTTTGGTGTCCAAGGCACAGGGAGCATCCAGGAGAAGCCCCAGCCCAGGAGGCTGTGCCCATAGCAGGTTTCACTGAGCTGCACATCCATCAGCTGCTGAGACAAATGTCCTTTCAGATATGTACATGGAATTAATTAATTCAATTAAGGCTTTTTGTTGTTGCTGTTTCCTGGAAGCAAACATGGCTTTTAGCTCTGGGATATGCTACTATTGCACAAAGGGATGAAAAAACCAAAATCAAGAGGATGATTTTTTGTGTGCGTGTGGTAAAGACTGAAGCTTTTAAAGTGGATTTGTGTTATTGTTGGGTGGTGGGAAACACGAGACTCATCTAAGCACAGCTTGGAGTTCACTGTGATTTGCAAACCAGGCGAACCTGGGTTCTGGCTGTACACCAAAACCATGGTAAGGGCTTGCTGGGCTCTGGCTGGTGCTCGTGTAGCCAGGAAAGCAGGAGAGTTTGGCTGGGACATGCTCCAGTTTGGGTTAATAACACACCTGGCAGATGCTGGGACACGTCTGCAGCCACTCAGTGCTGAGGACCCGACTCTGAGGAGCTCGAGTGGCAGACTAAGTTCTTTTGTTTTGGAATAGTTCATTCCAAATGCAGTATTGTGCAATATTTACTCCTCCGTGTACTTACTCCCACAGTGTAGCAGCGATTCACAAGGGGAGTATTACATTATTTCCTTTTTTTTCCCTCAGTTTTTTGTGTTACCAGATGCTGCCCTAGTGCTGCTTCTGCTGGGTCACAAGGCAGAAATGCCCACTGCCTGCTGGCACATGGCCCCTTTCACAAACAGACCTGATCTTATTCTTTTATTTTAAAAGCTGGTTTTCAGAAGTGATTCTCCTTGCTGTGAGGTTCCCCTCGACCTCAGCACCCTCGTGGCTGAAAAGAGCTAAAGGGGATTTATTCCGAGCCCCAGCTGGTTTGGCAATGTGGACGAGGTGTTGGATCAGGGTTTGGAGCTCTCGGGGGCTGGGTGGTTTGTGCTGTGGTAGCCAGGGACTATTGTCTGCCTGGGTACACGTGGGGCTCCTTCTGAACCAGCAGTGGGAACCCCTCCTTCATCCTCACACTCACCCAGGGAGGCTGCAACAGCCCCAAGTCCTCGGGGTGAGCCCAGGCTTGAAATAAAGGCACATTTTCCTATCGTCAGGGCTAATCGTTCAGGGAGTGATCAGAGGAAACCAAAGCCTGGAGGTGCTGCGTAAGTTTTGGGAAAATCTCCCCATGTCGCCGTCGACATTGAACAGTGGGGGTGGTTTGGAAAGCCAGAAGGAGGTTGTTTGGGTTTTCTCTTTGCTGGTTTATTAATAAAATCCAACAATAACAACAAAATGAAATAAACTTCCCTTGTAACGAGAGTAATTTCAAACAACAACGCTTAGGTGGTGACAAGGCAAGAGGTGTTGTAAACCTTTCTGTGGACAAAATTAGAGCCCCAACCTGAACAAAGTGAGGTTCCATCTGAAATAAAAATCATGTGATTTCTGGTGGAAAAAGGCAGACCCTGACACTTCTCTAGGAGAGCTGGGGAGAGTGGGGAAGAAACTGGCAGTCTGCAGGAACAGAGAATGGTGAGAGGTCTAGAACATGTGATTTTTGCAGAAAGATGACAAGAACCAAGCTCATGCTGTCCTGAGCAGGGAGGCTGGAGGGTGAAGACATGACACTGTAATTCAATATTTAGATAGAAAGGAAATTTATAAATCAGTTTTGTGTCCACTGAGCAATGCGGGAAGAAATCACAGGCTTAATCTGCAGCAAAAGAGACTTAGGTTAAAATCTGTAAAGAGACTTAGGGATGCTCTGGCATGGATTTTTCAGGCAGATTGTGCATTTGCCACTGCTGCAAATGCAGACAGGGCACCTCCACCTCCCAGGCATGGCTCAGAGAGTTTTTGGCACCTATTATAAATTCACAAACTCCCTTCCAGCTCCATTTTCTGTGATTTTGAAATAACAGCAAAATTACAGCCTGGCAGCATGAGAGCTGGGATTATTTGTTTTAGGATTAACATAATTAGGCGAAGCATGAATCGGATGTTTTAGCAATTTGCAATTAAGGCACACAGGAGGGATGTGCTGCTGTCGCTCTGTCAGTGGAAGATCTACACCTGGAAAGGCATTGCTGGCAGACACCTTCCTCTCACCCCCACACATGCCAGGTAGGGCTACAGGAAGGATTAGGCACCACCTTTTAATCCTGCTGTACAGTGCCAGGCTGAGCCCTGCCTGTGTAACCACAGCCTTCCTGCAGTCAGGCATCCAGCGCCTTAATTAACATCAGTAAATGTTAGCACTTGCTGGATTTGCTGGGGAGATTTGAACTCCAGCTTAACTCGGTGCTGACATATCAATACATGAACTCAGAGATCAGATCCCTGCTGGAGCTGCCTGTTTGGAGATCACAAGGGACTGCTCTTGGCTGCCTGCACCTCCTGCAGTGTGGAGCCCACGGGCAGGAGCAGAGCCGTGCCCTGGGACTGACACCCCATCTTGGCTGGAAACCTTTGATGAGAGTCAACCACATCCCTTGGGACAGCCCCAGTGGATAGTTACACTCACAGCTCAAAACGTGCCTGTTTTATGGCTGGAAGGGCTTTAACTCTGTCTGCTGGATATACCTGGGCTTATCTTTATCTGGTAAGTGACTGTGTCAGTGAACAGATCAGAAAGGAGCTGCTTATCCTCCATGGGTGCACACAGCAAGCAGTGATCAAGCCAGGAAATTTCAGATGGGTAGATCTGTACTATAATAAAAACCCAGAGATTATTCCAGCCTGTTTATGACAGGCAAACTATGAAGGTTTTTCCAGCTTTCCCCAATTTTCCTCCTGGCAGCAAGCTGTTTGCTCATACACCTGGCCACTGGCAGTGAGTTTGGTACAGGGAAACTCCATCCTTGCTGTGCAGTGGTCCTGGCATGAGCAAGAGAAAAACATTTGGTTGTGACCACTGTTGAGGGATTTATTTTATTTTTGTGGCAGTTTGAACGCAATGTTAACTGGCAGTGCACCACCAAGTGCAGGGAGAAGGGCTGGTGCTCTTCAAACATGTGCTGTGGTGCCTTTGGTGGGACCTGAGTGGAAAACTTCTTAAGCCCAGAAATGTCCCTGTTGTTGTTTTTGCCCCTGTTTTGAAATCAGCATCACCTTTCATGTCTGTGGTAGTGGATAAACGAGGTTATGCAGCAATATAGACTCAGGAGAGTGGCAGCCCAACAATGTGCCATGGATATATTTTAGAGGCAGCTGGACCTATCCATCCCTCCATATTATGTGCACATAAGTCTTTCTTCTCCTGAATCTCTGCACTGAAAATCCAGAGGGCTCATTTTTTCCCCACCCATCCCACTTGTGGTACAATTTCCCCTCAGGAGAGGACAATGTGCTGAAGAACCCCCCAGCAGCAAACACCAAAGAAGGTTTTGGAGGACTATTTTTAAATGTACCAGCCTGCAGCTCAACCACACCACTGGTTTATGGGAAAATTCTCTCACACTTCGATCAGCATCTGCTATAAAATAAGTGCAGAGACATGGGCATTCCTCTGAATAATGCTTCATTTCTTTAAGGAAGAAGTGTCTATAGAAGTTTTGAAATCAGGCTGGAGTTCCTAAAGTAAAAAAAAAGAAAAAAAAAGAAAAAAAAGAAAAAAAAATTGGCCAGGCTTGGTTGCCAACATCAAACTCCTCTGAAAATCCTGGCTGGAGAAAAGGACACACGATCCCAAGGTCCAGGCTGCTGTTTGCAGACCAATTCAGCAGCATGCCTGCTCGACCCCTGGCTACAGTGGTACCATCTGTGGTCTATTACTGGGGATTTCGTACCAGCTGGGCAGCAGGAGCTTGTCCGAAATCCACCCCAGCTCGGGAGCTGATGAGCTATTTAGCTACTGCTTGTATTTGTCTTATAAAAGTAATAGTACCATGTTCTGTTGCCATTAAGGTCTGACATTAAATGCATTAATTTCCTAATAGATCTAAAGTAAGAGCCAGGATGGCCTTTTATTTTTAATGAACTGAAGGTTGCTGTGATCCCATTCATCCACCCATGAAATCCACTGACTGACAAGGTCCCATTTCTGGGCAGCGGGGTTAAATGTGCTTCAGACAAAAGCCAGATTTTCCTTTCTTCTGCATGCCATGGGCAGGATCAAAGGAGTGGGAAAACGGACATTAAAGCACTTGTAATCAGGGACACAGACTCCATCCCAGCATGGGCCAGCCCCCTCGCAGGCTTTTGGGAATGCTGCAGTGTTATTGCAGGGGAAGCCTGGGAGCTCTGGGCAGAAAACCGGGCAGGTAAATGAGGCTGGGGGCAAGAGCTGCAGGGACCAGGCTCAGATGTCATCACCAGGAGCTTCTCCACGCGGGGGTGAATAATCCTGGCAGCTCTGGGGCTTCCTCCCTGTTTAAGGCTTCCTTGAGGAGCCTGCAGTAACCCTGGGGCTCAGCAGATGGTGCTGCTATGGATAACCCCGGAACGGGATGGATGGATGCACAACTGGTCGGGGCGGGGGGAATGGAAAGCAGAATACCAGTTTGATTATATTTCTCTATAAAAGCTGTTCTCATTCCTGACACCTCCCTGCAACAGGAACAACGCTGTAGCAGCAGCAGCAGCACTGCTGGAAATCCAGGTAACGTGGAGTGGAGACCTGGATGGGTGGCAGGGCCATTCCCTTTGCCTTGCTAGGCAAAGCACAGGGCCTGGCTTGGCAGTGATGATCGAGGTCACCTTCAGAGAAACTGGGGAGTCACTCCCCCTCTTGCCTTTCCCTTTGGCCTTTTGTTTTAAGACACCCTTTTTCAAGCAACCCTCTCAAATGGTCGTGAAAGGATCAGGGCAGAAAGGCTGCTGATGTCTCCCAAAAGACAGCAAACTGGGAAAGGTTTGTTTTCCAGGCACATATGAGTTCATGTTCTTCTCAAAATTTGCATTTATTTTTAACTGGATTAGCATCCAGCTAATGTGGATGTCAACCAGTTGGAATGCAATTTTGGGAATTATGGAGGAATTTAGCACTGCTGATATAAACCAAATGTGATGGAGTTGGAAAGCATATGATATTTATCTGCACAGGCTTGGTGTCATTAGTATGCTCTGTGTTTCTCCTAGGTTAACTCTTAGGTGATCCAAATGGAAAGAAATATTTCTCCTACAGCTCCCATATGGCTAAAATGAGAGAGTGAATTACTCGGCTTGGGGTTTAAAAGAAGTAATAGGGAGTTTATTACCCAAATCTTCCTCCTAACAGGAATGGATAATGGCACTATATAAATAAAGTGGTTTTTCACTTGTTAGGCTGTTTTGTTTTTTTTTTCCCATTTGTCAATGTTTGAATTATTGCAGTGCACGATGATTTGTAAGCACATATGTATGAGCATAAGCAGGCAGCTCTCCTCATCCTGCATCTATTTCAGGCATGTTCAGAGGAGTCATTATGGCACGTGCTGAAACTTGAAGCTGATAAGTCAGGATAGGACTTAAACATCTTCAAGTCTGTACTGCGAAAGGGGAACCACCTTCCCTTTAAATGGATGAGGCCCAATGGCCTTCCCAGTGCTGAAATCCTGCCCCGAGGAAACACGGACTGGGAAGTATCAAAGCAGAGAGGACGAGTTGTTCCTTAATCAAAATACTGTGAAACTGTGGTTCTGCCAGTGGTTTGCTGCTCAGGGTTTGTAGATACGTAGGATGATTGGGGAGCTTCAAAGAAGGATGTCAACCAAATGTTTTCCCGAGTCACATGCAAGGCAGGAGGAAATGTGCTTCCTAAAGGTCCTACCGGCAGATGAATATCTTTCTGCAGTCATTAAAGTTGTAAAGCCATCCCCCACCCCCCTGCCTACACACACATGAAAGATGAGGGGATTTGCATGCCAGACAAAGCCAGATTTGGGATCTGGACGTTTCCCTTCGAAGGAGCAGAACATGGATCTTGCAGTGGACGCGTTGGGGGAAAGCACAGCCAGGACCCGGTCGTGTTGGGCAGGTTTTCATCACCTGCTGTTGTGCTGCCGTGCCCCAACACCTGCTGGCATCCCTGTGCAGGGACCCCACCACAGAGACAGGCCAGCCTGGGGACACAGGGCTGCTCCTGGCCGCTGCTTTGCTGCCTCTTCCCACACAAGCGGTGGAAAATCAATGGAAGAGGGGTTTGGTTGGAACTGTCTCCAAAAACCTGCATTTACTGTATAGAAGAACAGTTCCTGACCTGTCCCTGCTCCACAGAGGGCTCATTAGAGCACAGAATTCCCTGCATCAACCACATGACTGTGGCCTTTCTTCGGGGTGCTCCAGAGCACCTGAGCAGAGGATGCTCCCCGCTGATAAAGGGGGGAGGATTTCTCTGGGCTGCATTGCTCCCTGCTGCTCCCTGGGCACAGCCTCTCCTGCAGGACACGATCCTGGACAGCTGCCTTCTTCACTGCTCCATCATCCATCTGCATCCCTCACAAGGAAAAATTCATTTGGGAATGGGGAGGCTGACTGAGGCTTCTCACATCTCTGTTTCCACAGAGTTGTGTTCATCCAGCTGTACTTCCTCAGCCCAAAAAATGCCCAGCAAGATGGGAACCCCTTTCATGAGAGGGCAGAACCATGAGGGATGAGTTTGAGGCCTCCAGCAGTGAGCTAAAGGGATGATAAAATGATAGTGGTGGTCTTTGGGCTGGTACCTCTCTCAAGTAGGGTTTGTAGTATCAATGGCAGCTGCTTTGATGAATGTGGATTGAAGTAGAGCTCCCAGTTTCTCAATTCAGACCAAATTTTAGTTCTACTTGATGGTCCCTGGGAGTGCAGAAAGCTGATTTATGAATGGTAGTATTGGGAAAATGACTTAAATTCATCCTTCTCCTCCTCCTGATAACTCCTTCCCTCCTTGAATTTGTGGGAAGCTTTAGTCATCATGACATTGTGACATCTTTAGCATAAGGTTAAATTCAAGGTTACTCTTATTTCATAATTTATGCCTAATTCCTTGGAATTGTAGGCCTTTGGGGAGATATTACTTCTGCAACACAGAGCAGCTGATCTGTGGAGGTGGTGGTGGCACTCTTCAAGATCTCACATGGACTCTTCACTCTTGTCCTGCAATTAACAGAACCATTCCCTATTAAGTCCCACGAATGGCTAGAGGGCATTAAAAAGTCTCTTATCACCAACTAATTCCATAATTTTTGGAAACAGGACCCCCACGTGTTTTTTCAATAAGCTCCTCTCCTTCTGACAGCGCTACATCTTTCACAAACACAGCAAGAGTAACCTCTGGACTTTGCCTGCAGCAGTGAAGTATGAAATTTTGAATTCCATGGGTCACTGTTTTTGCTGCAGCCAGATGTGGATAAAAGGCAAAGGGTGTTTTATTGTTGTTTTTTCAAGAAACAGAGAAAGGTTTGTGCTAAGGTACAACCTCTACCCTAAAAACAAGTGGCTGACATGTGGCTTGAATATCACCAATTGGCATTTCAAAAGACGAACCTTTAAAACAAAATATTTTGGATTTAAATATTCTGTCTGCAGTTAATAAAGTACATTATGACTTTAAATTGGATTTAGGAATACATACAGGAGACCTGCAACCTTGATGCCAAGCTGTGCATTAGTTGGTGGTTTCGTTGGCTTCACAGGCACCAATGAGTGATGATGGATATAAAAGGGAGATACTCAATGGCTGAGACCTTCCTTTAGTCCTGGACAGATTGGGTTATCCATTGGAAATAAATTAACAGATGTATCCAATCCCTGTGTGCAGGGATGGAAGAGTCTATGAAAGCCTTCATTATTGGTATGCATTTTATGCAAACTCTTCTGGCAACGGAGGCGTGTTAAAAAACTGCTTAGTTTGATTTCTCTGAAGCCCCAGTGAGCCACTGATGATTTAAACCCTCTGTTTCCTGCTTGGGGAGCTGAATATTGAGCAACCAGGAATGAATATCTCACTTCTGGGATTTTATGAGGAAAGCTATCTTCGTGGTAAAATTTCAGTGGACCTCTTAGAAACACTTCCAGAGAATAGTTGCATCTATGAAACCCATAAATAACAAACTGAGAAGTTCTCTGTTTGTTTGTGGGGGAAAAATATATTTATAATTGTCTTTAATACTTGATCCAGCCCTCCCTGTCTTACAGACTTTGGACAATATTTGGATTCCCAGCCACGCTCTGTGCAGCCCAGCACAGTGACATGATTTTGGCTTCCAGCAGTTTCCCCTCTGTCTCCTGAAATGCTCTGTCATGAAATAAAAAGACAAAAATGGTGATCACAATGGAACACAAACCAGTAATATCTGATCATCCCCCAACTTTGATTGCTGCTGCTTTTATCCTGGTGCTTGACAGCACACTTGCCAGATGCACAAGTAGCAAGGTTGTGACAACCCTGAGATTTTACTGCTGCACTGCAGTTTTAGGATGAAGTTCTCTAAATGTTAACAGCTGTAAGTCAGGGTTTTGGCAAGGGAAAATTCTGTATAAAGTTTGGTTTTCCTTTGTCTTGCTGCCCAAGTTCCTGTTGTCAATAAAATCAGAGGGATGGAGCATCTCTTTCACAGAGATGGGCTGAGAGAGTTAGGGTTTTTCAGCCTGGAGAAGTGAAGGCTCCAGGTCCATGCTATTGCAGCTTTTCAGTACTTAAAGGGAACAAATTTTTTGGAGGACAAATTTTTCAGCAGGGAACCAGTTTGTACAGAGAAACCTGATCTAGTTAAAGATGTCCCTGTTATTGCAGGGGGTTTGGACTAGAGGACCCATAAAGATCCCTCCCAACCCAAACTACTGTGTGATTCTCTGAAAATGGGAAGAAAAGTATTTAACTGTCTATTTGTTTCTGTTGAGAGTATCCATCTCTTCTGCAAATTATGTGATTTCTTTGCTTGTGCCTTTACAAGACTTTCCACTTCTGTGTGTTGCACACAGAGGTTCAGTAGTCAGTCCACATTTAGCAGGAAATATCTGGCCCCGCCCTGGTTGAAAGTTATAGGACCATAGAATGGTTTGATTTGGAAGGGGTTTTAAAGATCACCTTGTTCAACTCTGTCACTGTGAGCAGAGACACCTTCAACCAGAGCAGGCTGCTCAGCGCCCCGTCCAGCCTGGTCTGACCACCAAAATAGCTGATGAAGGAGCAGATGAAAGCAGAGTAGGAAAAAATGTGGGCTATTCCAGATGGATGCATAGAATAGGGGAGGAAGGAAAAGGATTTGGTGACAGGAATCTTCCCCTTCTGATGGCAGGAGGAGAGAGGACAACCACAGCCATCTGAGAGGACACAGCTGGCCCCGTGCATGTCCCTGCTCCCTGTGTGGAAGAGGCAGGTGAAGCAGTGTCATCTTCCCCTCCTTCCTCCTGAGCTGTGGGACCAGAATCACCCTTTCAGATCTGCCACCTCGTGTGCTGCACAGGCTGGCCCCGCTCCAAGCAAAGCCTCTGGAGCAGCAACTGCACCAGGTAGGATCACAGAAACTCAGTCTCACCCCTGGTAGTCTAATGACCTCAATAACTGGAGCCCTTCGAGGAGCAGATATTTTCATCCCTTTCTAATTTGCAGGTGAGACCTAGGGCAATTTCTGTTCCTGAAACTTTGGAGTTACTTCAGGGCTGTAAAGCCACAGAACAACTGCTCGTGTTCTCACTCCAGCATTTGAGGTCTCCCTGTGAAACAGCTGGGCTCTGATGTGCAAGATACCTGCTTCCCACTATTTGGCTTCCAACAGCAAGAAGATGACTTATGGCCATGAACTATCCCTTAATTTAACACATCAAAACCGAGCAAAAACAAACAAAGCAGAGTGGAGAACACATGTAGGCCCTGAACTCACATTCTGCACCTTGCACTTTTGCCCAGAGCACATGTTTTTGCAGCTTATCTCCCTAGGTACCTGCGATGGTGCCTTCTTGTGTGTTTGTTTTCATTGTGTGGGGATACTTAGCAAGAAACTGGTTCTCTGGGAGAAAAAGAAGTTTTTGCTTCTCTCTGGTCATGGACCAAACAAAGACCTTAACTGGACACTTAAGCACGAGCTTGCTGCAAACCCTGTCTGGATACATGAAGTGGCTTGCACTGATTACAGAGGGTCTTGAGGAAGGTTGTGTCCTGACTACTTTGTCCTTTTGAGCTACATTATCCTTCACTTAAATCAGTTTGCTGTAATTTCTCTCTGTGATCTCATAAAGCCCTTCTGCAACCCCGAAATGCAACGTAATGTCACAGCAGCAACAGAGTTTGAGTCTTGCCTCAGTCTGAAATGGGGCAAAGATCCATCCATGAGTGCAGCCATTGGCAGCTGGGATTTATCCCACAGTGTGACAGGCAGTGATCATCACCTCTTACTCTTAATAGACTGTAAAATGCTAATAGGGTGCTTCCAACCAAAAAGTATCTATTAATTCTTATTTTTCTTTCCACAGACTGTTTTTTTCTCTGCCGCTTTTAAGTTAAAGGCTCCTGAGGTGTCTCATTCATGGATAATATCAGTGCATCCCTCTTGGAAAAAAAGATTGTGTTACTTGCAAAGACAAAGCTCAGATATGCTTTAGACCTGAGATTTCCACTATGGACTCCAAGTCCTGCAGCTGATTTTTCAGCTGGAAAACAGACCTGGTGAAGCTCAGCTTCGAGTTGACTGAAAGAGCCTGTAACACTTCCCGAAAACACTTTTAACTCGTTTCTAAATTTGTACTCCCCTTTGTACTGGAATAAGTCTCATTTAAAAGAGACAGCGAGGAAAACAGTCCCAGTTTCTTCTTGCCAGCAGAAAGGCAGAGTCCTTCCTGTAGAAGCTGGTTTTGTGTTACAGCTGGCAGATGTTGTCCCTCACCAAACACAAGAATTCAAGCCTTCTTCTGGTCTTGCAGGGCCCCAAAACCTGCTCAGAAACTGCTTTATTGTCAGCAGGGATCTGCATGGATTTGTGGATGCAAAACCACACGCGTACAGCCAAGGAGGTGCCGCATCCAGTACATCCCCACTGCTGGTAAAGGGTGAAAATACAGCCTTTCCTGTCTTCCTCATGATGAATACAGAATGAAAGGGTCAAATCCAAAAGCTAAAGGCTGGTCAGAGATTCAGCTGGGCGAGGGTTAAGATCAAGTCTTGTGGAGTCAGGAAGGAGAAAGGCCCCAAGTGTCCTCAAAATTTCCATATGACATTTAGGTATCAATAACGGCATTGTTGAGGAGCAAGAGCTCGTTTTCTAGGGAAGGCAGCTTGCTCTCCTTGCAGGCCTTGCTCCCTCTGGTTGGGGATGCCAGGCTGCTGCTTGGCAAGGAGCTTGTTAGTTCGTTTTAAAAATGCCCAAGTTAAACGAGGCATAAATCAACGCCGCTCCACTCGCATTAAGATACACCAGCTTAATCCTGCCGAGGACACTGACCTGAAAATGTTTAACAAAGTCAACATTTCTAGGGAAAACTTTTCCTGTGTGGAATTTCCAAAGGCTTTTGGTGTTTTTTGTAGTTTATTTTCCATCTAAAAATCCATTTGCTGTATTTAAATTTTGTTTTTTAGGGATTATCTCTTAATCTTACCCTGTTACAAAATGTATTCATAATCCTCATGGCAGTTACTTAGCAAGTCTTAAACCTGTCATTAAAATACCTCCTCTTGTTACTACAATCAGCAGTCTTAATCCACTGCAAGTCTCTCTTTTTTCTTTTTGTTTCTTTCCTCACTTTGTTCCCAAATGGCTTAAACCAAGGTATGACAGGTAGCAAACAATCCCCCCTCTAATCACTTGGAAGAAGCAAATAAAGGGAAGGAATACATTCGTGTGGCAAATTCCTGAGAGTTTGGAAACTAGAGTCCATAGGAATGAGCCCTGGGAAGTTTTAAACCCGCTCCAAAGCTGTGGGTTTGAACAGTGGTGGATTCAGTCCCTGGAAGGCGTGGGTGGGGAGGGGTACAGCCAAAAGAGGGGGTGGCTGCCAGCAGTGCCCATCCTGGGGCCAAAATGAGGAACCGAGGTCCTGTGCGGGAGGATGTGCGATGTCAGGATGCTGGGAAATACACCTCGAGTTTCACCTGGGAGTGCTCAGCAGCCTGGTGTGGCTCAGCAGTGCCTGAAACCCCCCCCAGCACCGAATCCCCTGGGAAAGCCCAGCACTGGGAGCTCCAGGAATGGTGGGACACGGGAACAGAAGGGAGTGGGTGTGAGTACCGGGCAAAGGAAGGCTGGAAGCAGGATGTCTGATCCATGGGAAAAAGAAAAAGCTCCTGAATTGCAGAGGAGCAGAGGAAATGCTGCAGCTCTGCACCGCACATCCCTGGAAGGGGGAGGATGAAGGTGTCATTTGGTCAGAGCTCCTGCAGGATGTGGAGCCCTGAGCTCAGGTTAAAGGCATCAGGCAGCTCCCACCTGTTGGAAACTCAGAGCTTGTTTCTTACCCATCCCAAACGTTCACTTCTGCCGGGATGGGGTCCAAAATTGCTCTCAGCCTGTGCTTTCGGTGGAGGGGTTTTTAGGGGAAAACAAGAGCTCACGTTCTGAGTCCCCAGAGACCCCACGCTGTCCTGGGAGCTGCCGGGTAAACACAGCGCTGGTTTGAAATCAGATATTGCCTGCACTAAACTCTTCACAAGATAGTTAGGCTCAACTGGGATTTTTTAAAAAGGCATTAACTCCATGAACTTTTCAGTCTAAAACAATGCCACAATGACCACGCTGGGAATAAGGCATTCTGGCCCTTCTTGGGGATCGTGTGTTGAAGTTGTCTTGTTAGTAGGGAGGCGTTGATGCAATAAAGGCAAGCATTGTGGCCTGGAACAGCTGGGCTTTTCTAACTGCTTGCCTAAATGTGGATGATTAATGACCAAAATGCATCCTTGCTGAATGGCATTGAGAGGCTGGAGGTATTTCATGGTATTTTCCTTTTTCCATTTTTGTAAGAGATTTCTTTGCAAACAAAGCTCCATTGACGTGGGTCCATTACAGATATGCAAAGTGAATTCCGAATTATTGCCTATCTGGTGGGTGACAATAACGTTACATTGTTCTTTGCATGTTTTAGGCTGCAGGATCTGAAGATGCTCAAAAAGCCACTTGGTGCTTTTGGAGACTGGAGCTACTCAAACATTTTAATGAGATTTGTTGTCATTGTTGTCGGAAAAGGCTGCTTCATCCAAACCAGAACATCTTGCAGTGAAATAATCCCATTAATAACATTTCCATGGGAAAGTGTTCAGATTTTCTGGGGTCAATTTATAAACAGAGAGGAATCCGAATGAGAACCCCGATCTTTCTCAAGCTGAAACCAGATGTTTCAATGGCAACAACAAAAAAACATTTCAGGGAAGCGTTTGAAAACTTTGGTTCTTTTTCCACAGCAGAATGAAAACACATTTCCAGACCTCCAAAACCTTTGTGCACTGCTGATCTCTGGCTGCCTTCACCAGAAACTTCATGGCCCGTCAGGAAAGGGGCTGGCATGTAAATCCTTTGTTAGTCCAGCCATGCCATGGCCACCCACCCCACCCCTGGACTTGTGTGGGGATGTCACCCACCTGCTGCTGGCTCTGTGCTTCTCCCCACCTGCCCCGAAGGCTCTGGCAGTGCTGAAGAGCTGCCTTGCCTTTCTTCACCTGTGGAAATGTGCAGTGTGGTTTACAAGATGCAGGGAGAGTTCTTTGGGCGTGTGAGCAGCCATCTCGGGGAGAGGCGGGGTTGTGGCATCACGAGATGTGAAATACTCTCACCAAATAACAGCTCAGGGTGGGTTTGTAACACAGCTGGCAGGGGGGCATGTGAAAGGCAAAGCCAAAGGCTGGACAAGCCTGCAAGGGATGTCCTGATTTCCCAGTAGCTCCCCTCAGGGTTGCTATCCAACACCATCCCAGGGCTGCCAGCACGCAGAGCTCTGTGCCACCCACCAGTGCTGTACCAGCTTGGGGACTCCTGTTGGGTAGGAGGTACCCAGCTAGGATGGCTGGGGGTATCCATGTGGGTCCCTTGAGGGTGGGACTGGCAGTTTTTAATTTCTTGCTGACCCAGTGTGCACAGTTGCAGGTCAGTGGGGAAGAAAGGACAACATTTTGACAAAAGTTCTACTGGCTGACCCTTCTGTGCCTGCAAGCGCCACGTGTGAATGACAATTTCCTTCACCTAAAGGCACTGCTGCAGCCAGGAAAGGTGTATCACGCATTTATCCAAGGCACTTAAAGGCAATCTCTTTTTTTTTCCCCTCAGCCAGCGAGTTGGCTTTTATCATTCAACAGGCCATGGAATTGTTTTCCCTAACATCCCCTTAAGAAGGATGTATTTTTCAAAACACTGCCATTCCCTTCTCTGAAACAGGTTTTGATGTGGCTACTTCAAATCAAAACCATGAGCTTTCCTCTCCTCACGCCCACCGACTTAAAACCTGCCCCCAAAGCCAGTGGTTCAGAACTATCCAAATAAAGCAGCTGCTTTAAGGAGTGTTTGCTTTTCCTCTCAGGCTCCTTCTCCTGACGCTATATTGTTTGTGGAAAAAGAGTTCTCCGGGTGGGTCATTGAGCTGGCGTGGTTAAGAAGCTGTATTTGAAGTCTGGTTCAGTGTAGAAGAAAAACATGTCAAAACAGCCTTGAAAGTACAGCTCCCTTTTTTCCCTCCTCCATGTCAGGATGTTACCTTTTTCCCCTCTGTGTAGCAGCTCTTTCCCATGAAAAACAGCTTCTTGAGGACATTTGCTGGGTGGCTCCAAAATGCAGTGAAAATAACACTCTTTTCATAGCAGGAAAACAAATTGCTTCTGGAATAAGGCCGTGCCTATACAGCTCTGCATTTTAACTTTGCTCGAATGCTCACTCCTGAATATCTCTATATCAGGGAAACATGCTTAATTATCCCTGAGTAATTTTGCCTGCTGGACTGCAATTCCTCAAATAAATGCTATGTGGGATTTTCCTGATGATGTTGTTCTTTTCATTTGAAAGGATGTCAAGGAGCAGGTTTCCCTCTTCCATCTTCCCCCTCTACCTTTTGACTTTAAAGCAGATTCTTGGTGCTCCTTAAATAAACACTCCTCCAAGATACTTTTTCATGGAGTGGCATGAATGCTGTGAGCTCAAAAACGGCATTAATGCATTTTTCTTCTGTGGCTTTGGAATGATGTGCATCTAATGTGGATGTGTGTTGCCTTGGAGAATGCTCTGTTTTCTATTCCTGCATTTGAATCTCTGCAGCTGGGAAGCCACGTTTCACAGGTGGTTGGGAAGCTTATTAGATTATTCATAACTGGGTTTATTTCTTTTTTTTTAACCTTTTTTTTTTCCTCTAAGCAATTAAAAACATGTGTCAAAGGAGGCCTGAGATGATTAGAAGCACTGCTGACATCTCTTTCCCATTTACCTTTTGCTGTTTTCACTTGGGTTACACAGAGCCTGGTGCTGGGACCCACAGACGTGGCCCTAAAGGAGAGAGAAGGGAGTGTTCTTCCCGTTAGAAACAATTTAAATAAATAAAAAAGATTTGCTGCTGGTTTATCAGGGATTCCTGTGTGAGAAAACTCTGTTGTCTTGCTGGGAATGAGCAGCAATCACAATCATAATTATCACAATAATGATGGAGGTTTTCAGGCATTTTTTCTGCTGGTGACCACAGAGCAGTGACAGACTCTGGGCAAGCAGCAATTCATCTGAATTCCCCATCCGTGGCAGTCTCAAAAGAGGCACATACACCAAGAAGGGGGAAAATACTGAGAGAGTCACTGGTGGGGAGAATTGAGCCAGCAGAGGATTCGTTACTACACAAATCCCTGGCTGAAATTCAGTGTGGACAATGAGGCTTTGCAATCTCCCATCAGGATGGTCCATGTGCGAGCCAGATACCAGCTTGGCAACCCCTCCAGAGGGCTCTGGTAGCTCTCATGCAGCCTGTGCAGCTCCTGGTTCCCAGAGGAGCCCAGGCTGACTTTTCAGAGGTGTTGAGCTTTGAGTGGCTCAGGCTCAGGCGGTGCTGGTGAATAGTCAGACCCCAAAATCTGAGCTGAATTTCAGGGAAGAGCTTCAAGAAAAGGAAATTAATTCAGCGTTGTACATTGTACACAGACTTCTTAAAGGGCTTTTGTTTTTAAAAAAACAGTAGAATTCAGATCCATACATGCAATGCAAGGAGAAGGGGTAAAAAGATCAATATCAGAAGTAGCTGTGTTGCAAGCAGAGATCATAAAATCATGGAATCCTACAATGGTTTGGGTGGGAAGAGACCTTAAAACTCATCCAGTTCCACCCCCTGCCATGGGAAGGGCCACCTTCCACTAGACCAGGTTGCTCAAAACTTCATCCAGCCTGGCCTTGGACACTGGCAGGGCTGGGATGTCCTGCGAGGGGAGGTGGGATGGGTGCTCAGCACACCTCTGGGCTGTGGTGCTGGGACAGAAACATCTCCTCACGTGTCCCAAGCTGAGCTACTCACCAGCTATTCACCCTTCTCCAGAGCATCTCCCATCCCTGGAGTGGTTCTCACCAAAACCTGGCAGGCAGAAAGTCTGTGCCTTCCTCTTCCTCACAATGCGTAAGTGGCAACTACACCTCCACAGTGCAGCCGCCTGTTTCCACCACCAGCCAGTAACTCCCTTCTCTTCTCCAACTCTTCTGCTGATGCTAAGTAATTCAGATACTGAAAAATTTCTTTTTAAAATGGTCTGGCTTCTTTGTACCCATTATGCATCACGATTTTCTGCATTATCTCCTCCTCTGCCTCCCTGTCATTTCTCATACACAGGAAACAAGAAGAGGACGGCAAAGTTTGCATGAAATATCCACCCTGGTGTGGGAGCAAACGCAGACAGCTGAGTCAGGCCATGCTCACCAGCAGGCCAAACGCTGCAGAATACCCAGCCCCACCACTCCTCCAGCTGCAGGTTTTCCCAATCCAGCCATCCACCACCACTCCTTTGTACAATCAGCCTCTTTGGAAATCGCCCGCCCTGAGGAGCTGCTCTTTGGAAATATCGGGGCGAAAACAGCTTTAAAAAGGGGTTGAGCACAGATTTACACCTAACCTCACCCTGACTCGAGCTGGGGACGTGGAATGTGCTGCCTGCACAGAAAATGTCCCTGGCAGCAGGCTGCTATCACGTTCAGTGGCGCATCCACACTGCCATCAACTGTGCTCCTCGGTGACCTTTCCTTCGCAGACAGAAATGAACTTCTTCTTCTCTTCATCCTGACATCTGCCAGCAATCTGAGGCTGCTCCATCCCGCACAGCTTGGTTTCCTAACGTTTTGGTGAGGAAAGGTCACGTGGGATGAGCATAATAATATTTTCCAGTTAACCCACAGGTCTCACCTCTGGTTCTAATCACCTCTCGGTGTGGAAACCAACAGCATGTCTATGGTGTCTGATCAGAGGAGAAGCTAGATCCACTCAGTTTGTTGGTTTGTTGTTTGGTTTTTTTTTTGCCCTCCAAGACAATTCAAACTTGTCTAAATTCCTACTTTTCAAGAGAGGAGTTAGTGGGTTCATTCAGTAGCCGTGGAAACACCCAAAGAAAAGAAGCAACCTAACAGCTGACTTACATGGAAGTAACAGAACAAATCCGGCCTCCATCAGGGGAATCTGGAGTCATTCTGGAATTCTATTGTGCAAAATACCAGTTCTTCTTATCCCAGCAGTCACCCACTTTCCTGTCCAGAGATCTGCTCCTCTCAGGCACCTTCCAGCTTTTCCAGCTTTTCCACCTGCAGGTTTTGTCCTCTGAGACATTTCCTGAAGGGTGAGGAGAGCTGCAGGGCTGCTCACAGGCCTGCCTCTGATGTCCTGTGTAGCCCGTGGAGGTCAGCAGCACTGTCACTGCTGAGGAGTTGCTTTTCCAGCTGGATCAAGGCCGGATTCCCCGGGAGGGCTGTGATCCAGGACACAACGCTTCCCCTCGCATCCGCTCAGGGAGCCCTGCCTGGGACTGCCCCCAGGAATGCTGCTCCTCCAATTAACCTCACTGAGATCAGGCCTTGTCCTGCTCAGAGAGGTTCTGAAAATCTCATTTGCCTCATCTTCTTGGTCCAGGGGTTCCCCCAGGCTGATGTCACTTCCTCTGCCTGCACCAGAGGTGGAAATGTCTTGCTGCTCACTCGTGTTCCTGTAGGATTGCTCAGCAGCACCAGGAGACACAAGTAAATAACAGCGTACAGCACCAGCTGAAGTTTATTGGAGCTAAGACTGGGGGGTTAGTTGCCTGAAGGACAGATACTTTAGCTTTTTGGGGTGCCTGAATTCCACGGTAAAGCGGGAAACCCCCGTCCTAGCAACAGCTGTGCCAGGGCTTATCTCCTTTCCTCCACTTCTGGTTTATTAATGTGAGATCCTGAAGAGCTGAGCTGCCAGCAGTGCCTGTGCTTCCCTGCTCAGATTGCTTTCACAAATGGTGTGACCTCTTCTTTCTCTGATTACTCTGCAAATATCATTTTATACCAGGATGTTTTCCAGTCCGTCCAGCTGCACCAAAGTGATGACTTCTGGAGGAAGGAGTCAGTCCAAGCTGTTGGTGCAGCCTCACTGGAGCTACAGGGAGCTCTCGGACTACACATTTTCTTGTATTTCACTCCTAGATCACTCTTTTTCCACAGCTTGAACTCTCTATTTTCCTCATGTGGAACCTTCCTGTGCATGTCCTGGGGCTCAGCAAAGCCCCCCTTGTTCCAGAGCTGGGAAAAGATGCTATTCCTCTCTTAAACCTAAAAAGAGGAGTTTGTGGTAGAAACTGCAGAAAACCAGCTTTTTCTTCCCCCTCCTCCTCCTCCTCCCATCCTTCCCATGGATACTGCTGCTCATCCACATTTTCCCAAGCACTTTCTCTGCTTTATTTTCATGGAGTCAAGGAAGCAGCTGGTTTTTTGGGATTTACATGCCTTTGAGGTAAAGGCAGAGCAGTTTTGAGAGCTGGCTCCTCCTCGCTGCTGCCTGCTTTGTGGCTGGCACTACAAACCATGGGAGAGGGATTTTACCCAAAGTTTGCAGCTTTTCCACGTTGCTCTCTGAACTGACACCTTTCCTTTGAAACAGGGAACATGACAAGCATTTTTTGCCCAATGTCTTGAGTCTTAATCCAATTTTTGCAAGGGATTAAAGAATTTTGTGGGTAGGTGCTTTTTTTTTTTTTTATTCCTTCCTTCACCCACTTTGCTGCTGTGCTTGGACAAATAATTTCTGCAGGGTAAGAAGTGCAGCCAAAGCAAGTAGTTTACTGTCTTTTCTCAGTAAAACAATCCTAAAAATTAGCAGCCTCAGATTTATTTTGACATGAAATTAAAACTACGTTCAGACACAATGGAAAAATATCACAAATAAAAACTGCACCAAGAGCCTGGCTCCAAAGTGGTTGGTTCCTTCCTGAGTTACTTGTGCAGTAAAACTGTGATTTCAGTGGGAATATAAAGGCAAAGCTGGTGCTAAATCTGGAAATTGGTTTGCACCCAAGCTTTGCCTGGTGGCCTCATCGATTTTGTTTGATCAATGTGTCCCGTGTTGTCCTGGCAGGGCTGAAGGCCAAATGGAGAAACAGAGGGGTTTTGTTTTGATACCGTATCAGGTTATTCCTGAGGGATTCCTACAAGGGCACGGGAGGGATGTTATTCCCTGCTCATCCGCGCTGTTTACAGGCTGCAGGCTGGAACATCTCGGGACTGGCCTCTGAGGGTCCCTGCACGGCCAGAGGCACACATCACTCAGCTCCTGAGAGACCCAGAGCTCCCTTCTGCATTGAAATTCAAGAATGAGAATTGCAGCTCAGAGCCTCCCTAGGAGACCCAGGTGGGTTTGGCCTCTCACAGGAGGAGTGATGGGATTCCTCTTTGGACACACAGGATCTCCTCCTCCAGCCTAACAACAGAGCACGCTCCTAACAGGACTTTGCAGCGAGAAAATGGCCTAGACGTGGCAAATCTGAGCTGGCATGAAACATGGAGGCACCCAGTGTCCTCTTTTTTTTCCAGCCCTCTGGTTTTTTTTTCCATTTGATCCGTAGGAGATGCCATTACAAGGAAAGATTGGGATTTTCCCCGTCACCAGACACCCTGATCCCTCAGGGCAGATACCTGATCGTGTCTGCACACACTGCCAGCACTCCAAAGAAGCCCATCTGTAGATCTTAAAAAAGCCTGAAGTTTTGTCTTTGCTCACTTCAGATAATCATGTAAAGCTTTGTCCACGCCCCAAGGACTGACAATAAAATAAACAGAGAAATTCAGATAAACTGGAGGCAAAACATCACCTCAAACTCACGTTTGGTTGATGTAAATAAAGATGACATTTTTTTTCTGTCATTACGTTTCAGCTGAGTCCCCGTGCTGTCCCACCTTGCCTGCATGGCATTAAGGACCAGTGCAGGGTTTTTTAGTACCTTAAAGCAATCTGGTAAGGTAATTTCATTTCTTCCCAGCAACACCTGTGATTAAAACATTCTCTTCCATTGTGGAAAAGACTGTGAAACATGTACTCATCTTCCCCAATAAAAGCCTTTATGGGTTTGAAGGGGCAAAGTAATGTTTTCCAGTACTCACCAAAGCTAGAATTTCATATGAAATTTTAATTCATCGTGTATTTTTAACCCTGGAAAGCTGATCTGGGTAGGATGGTGTTTGCATACCATGTATCACACACACACACGTCTCTTGCCAGGCATTATTTTGCACTTGGCAATGTGTTCCATCCACATATTGACATATTAATATACTTATTTATGGGATTAATGGGATGAACTCCTGCCAAGAGCAGAGTGCCCTGCATGGTGGATCAGCACGTTCTGCTGCTGCCAAAGCACTCCTGCCCTGTCCCTCCACCTGGGATTGCTGCAGGAAGAATTCCACACAGATTCTGGTGCCCCAGTCCTCCCCATAAAGCACCAGTGCTGGGCTGACTGGCTGCACTGGGCTCTCCTTTGGGTTTTACATCCCCTCTCTTGAGCCCAGCATATTTTTGGTTCCTTGAGGATTAGGGTGTTGTGTGGGAAAATGATGCACACCAAACTCAGCCCAGGGAGGTGAAGAGCTCAGTGGCCGAAGAGCTCAAGGCCAGCTTCGCTTCTCTTCTCTTCTCTTCTCTTCTCTTCTCTTCTCTTCTCTTCTCTTCTCTTCTCTTCTCTTCTCTTCTCTTCTCTTCTCCTCTCTTCTCTTCTTCCCATGACTGCTTGCTCACCACTCCATCAGCACAGATTTATTTCCATGCTCGATTTGTAGGAATAAAAGAGCCAGATAAGAAATATGTTTTTAATAGTACTGTCACCAATGAATGCCGAGCATCTTGATATCAGCCTTTAAGTAAAAGCAGGGGAGGAATGAGCATCATTTGTCTGTTGCCAGCTTCTCTCAACTGGCTTTCATTTAGAGGAGAAAAAATCCCCAATCACTTCAATCCAGGTAATAGTGAAATATATTCTTTGTCAGCAACAGGTCAAAATGCAGAGATATGTTATTCACAGTAAGCTGACTTCACATTTTCTAACCTAAATGCTGGATTGCTTTCCTCAATTATTCACATATGTTTTCTGGTTTAATAATAACCCACATGTTGTCCCCTAAAGAAAACTACAGGCTGCATGATGTTCAGCTAGAATACACAGGTCTGCTCAGCCTTTTCTTGTTCCAGAAGCTGAACAAGAGCCAGTCCCAGAGGTGAAATTAAGAGAGGTGCCAGTGTAAAGCGCATCCTGTTAAAATGTAAAAATATGCATATAAAAATTTACCCACAAAAGAGACTTCAAGTAAGGGAAGTTTTAATGATACAGTGAATTAAATAAGAGGCAAAACAAGCCTGATGGTCACACTGTAATTACCAATCCGTGTGTTCTCTGCTGCAGGCCTTCTGCAAAGCAGATTTATTCTCTGCCCACATAGATCTGGACGCTTTCTATCAGCTCGGCTGTTGCAGTTTCTCACCCCTGGAATTCTGCAGGGCTGCAAGGCTTCAGTCACCTTGGAACTGCAAAGGCAGAGTTCAAGCAGCAAGTGTGAGCTGGCCTGGTGCAATGCCTACTTGCACACTGCTTTGGAGTTATCATGCAAGCAGTGATCAGAGCCAGGTGCTACAGCTGCTCCTTCATGAGGAAACGCTGCTCTGTTACCCCCAAAGGATACTGAGGGTGGAGTTCACCTAGAAAAAATGCGGTAATGAGCATGGTTGGAACTTGATAAGAAGCAATTTGTGCAGCCAGGGATGTGCCAGGCAAGAAATGAGAGGTGGAAACAGTCACAGTCAGAAAGAACCACTCCTGAATCAGCTCCTGTCGTCATTCATGGAATCTGAGAATCAGAGAAAGGTTTGGGGTGGAAGGGACCTTAAAGATCATCCGGTTCCAAGCAGGGACACCTTCCACTGGACCTGGCAGTTCAAAGATCCATCCAACCTGGCCTTGGACACTTCCAGAGTACCAGGGGCAGCCACAGCTTCTCTGGGCAACCTGTGCCAGGGCCTCCCCACCCTCACAGGGAAGATTTTCTTTTTAATATCCATCCTAAACCTACTCTGTTCCAGTTTAAAGCCATTCTGCCTTATCCCAGCACTACATTCCAGCCTCATTTTCAGCTCTGTGGCAACAGGGAGGTGCTAGCTCAGGAAAACATCACCAGAGTGAGTGATGCTCTGCTCATCAAGGTTCCAAATCCCCTTGTCAGGTGTTGGATGGGAGAACCGGGCTGCTCACCAGTGGGGGTTTCAGTTTCCAGTAGAAAAAAACAAACGTTCTGAGCACACAGATGGCGTTGACGTAACCAAACCCCATGTTCTCCCTGGAAAAAAAGTTTAGAGGGAGATTTTTGACCAGCACCGAAGACACTTTCAGCCCAGAGAGCTTAGTGATCCCCTCAAGATGAAAGACTGAGGAGTTTCAGGTCCCCTTCCTGCCGTGCATCAGCTCCGGGTGATGCCTCAGCAGTCTGGCACGAAACACTGCCCTGCGACTCGCGAGCCCCCGCGCTCCTGAAGGGATCCCTTTCAAGTGCACTGCACTAAAACCTCATATGATTTCCATATGTCCTGCTGCCTGAACGCTTTGCAACTGGTTCACGATGAAACAAAAGTTATAAACACGTTACCTTGACAGGAGCAGTTCTTGGAGTAACAGGAGATCTGATAGCAGAGACTTTGAAAGGCGATCGTTGTTATCCAGTAGCGTTTCTCTCTGTAGTCTACAAAATTTATGTCAGTGAGTCACATCCTCTCAAAGCAGAGAATGAAGAGTGCCCTGTAGGACAGGTGAGCTCCTCCCCAAGCTGCTCCATGACTATTTAGCTCCAGAGCTGCTCGCAGCACTGCCAGCAAGGCTGTTAGCTGAACAAGCCACAGAGCCAGATGCCTTGGCTGGCAGAGAAAATGATCCAAGCCCCCACATCTGGGGTTTGCTGCAGCTGTCGCCACAAGTGCTGACTCCTTTGCTGGAGGGGCCAGATGCAGAGAAAAGCAGTTCTGCCACTGCTGCCCCCAAACCCCGATGGTTTGAGGCAGAGAGTGGTGGAACAGCCTTTGTACTTCTGACAGCACAAAACTATCCTTAAAAACACGGTTCAGGAAGGGACGTGGCTCTTGTGAGCACCAAGTGCTGTGCACAGCATGCAACAACCTCGAGGTCTGCCAGTCTGAGCCTCCCCAGCAATCCCTGTGAGGCTGGAAATAGTTTTTTTTTAAGCCTTGGACATCTCTATCCTCTGTGCTGATTTTGGACAATTGGACCTGTGTACCCCCCAATGCTTTACAGGTTCATTGAACCCCTCCCGAAACTCCTTCCACACTTTATTTTCACAAAAGAGAGAAGCAAATGTTCCTCTCTGCACCAGACTTCAAATATGAGAGGTGCTCAATCTCTCCAGAATGATATTTTTCAAAAGCTGCTTCTGCAGTGTCCAATCTGAAATTATCCACAAACTGGGGTCCCGGTGTTAGGAACAGTTGAGACAACAGATTGACAGAGTTAGCCTGGAAAGCCCATACTCCCACCCTAGTAGGGTGGCATCTGAATGACCCAAATACTGATGTAGATGGAGGACTTCAAAATTCAAAGCAGAAGGGAAATAACAAACCTTTGACCCTGATGCAGAGAATTTCTCCTGGCACACCCATGGAAACTGCTCCCATACGTGGACATCCCATGACCTGCCCTGGGGGGTTTAGTGCTGCCCTGAGACAGGGCACAGGAGCTCAGCTGGCCCCTGCAGATCTCTTGGATTCCCACACAGAAACTTTGGGTTAAGTTGGTGAATCCTCCTTTATCTCTCCTTCCTGTGAAGTGCATCCCTGCTTTTAACTGGCAAGTGGAAGGATAGCTGATGTCAGTGGGGGAATAATGTCGTGTTAACCTCTGAGAGTCCCTGGGAGAAGCTCAGGGCGGATGAACCTGTTTTCAGTGTGAAGGCTGGTTCAGCTCTTTGTGAATTTGTAGTAAATCAGCACTTCCTAATAAGAACAAATGTTTCATTCTCACTTAAAAATTACCACGGTCAGAGCCTTGTAATGTGCAGTTTTCATGCAGGGGTTACATGAGGGGAAACTTAAATCTGTCCCATTTTCATCTGTAATTTAAAACGTGTCATTTTGATCGATGAATTAGTAAAGGAACCTGGGATAATTTTGAAACTACCAGCTTAGTAAAGTTGCCTGACCTCGCAAATAACCTTTCCAGTTTAGAAGATTTTAATAGCTTAACTATTAGCTAATCTCCTGGGAAACGTTTTCCCTGGGCAAAACTAGTATGGAAATACAACACCAGTAATAAGGTTTCCATCTTTCTTCTATCTTGATCTTTTTTAATTAATTGCCACGCAGTAAAAACATAAGACTGGGAGGCAGGGGGTAAAAATCCTTGCAGGGGGAGGGCAGGAGTTAACTGTAGGCTGTTTCTAGCCTTTACCTGCCTTTTTTGCATAGATTCATTAGGTGCTGAAATATATTAGCAATTGTTAAGGCATAACTTGCTGCTTGATTGCTTGACACCCTGGGCTGAAAGCTGTGAAATAGATCACTTTGTAATGGAAAAAAGCTGCTGCTGCTTATAATGAATAAACATTAAAACCTCGAACGGCTCGCAGGGCACCTCAACAAGCCCTTGAGAGCTTTTGTGCAGCAGTTGTGATGTAGTTGTTTCTTCGGGTTTGTGGGTTTATTTCTTTCTGAGGAAGGGCAGTGGTTTTTCCGAGGGCAATAAAGGACTGCAAATATGGGATTTTTACAGGACAAAACAGAGTCGTGTATGAGTGAAGGGGATAGGATGGAAATTCATGGCTCAGGCGGAATGTGGACTGAAATATTATATAAAACACCGGCATCCTGATTAGTTGATTTTCCCAAAGTTTCCAGTGCCTTTTTATCTAATGACCCTCTAACACAACCACTGTGTTAGGAGAGGCTCTCCCTGTGCTTTCACCTCTCTGATAAAGGGGTTCTCATTCTACTTCGCCTGTGTTTTGCCCTGTGTTTTTCAATACTGTCTGGAGAAATGAGAAAAACTAAAGGAAATTCTGCTTTCTAGGCTGGCAGCGCTGACTTTTTCACTTGTGCAGCTTTCCAGCAGCACAGCTCCAGGTACAGCTGCTGGCAGTCCCAGCAAGGATAAGGACAAGCACAGGGACATCCCTGTGCCCAGCACCCAGTGGGTGTTTGCTGTGCTTCAGGTGCTGTTTCACCTTCCAAACCCCATTAACCATCACTGTTCCAGAAATAGGAAAACCAGGGGCAAGCAACTGAAATGAAAGGTCCTTTCAAACCACAAATATGAATGTTTCCATTTTAAAGAGAGATTTTTTTTTTTTCCTTTTTATGTGTTGGTGAGAAGTTTACTGAGACCTACACTTGTCTGTAAACATTCTGCATCTTTAGCTGGGACAAAGATCACCCACCATGCAGGTGAAGGCACAGTTTAGGGAAGGAATAAAATGGGTCCTGCATGAAGACAGGGGTTTGGTGCAAGGGAATGGACCATGGGAGTTTCCCTCAGGCCAGGTTTATTTTGCAAAATATTCACTTCAAGCTTTTCTGCTACATGAGTGAAGATAAGTCCCCATCTCAGCACGGGGACACCAGCAGCACCTGCTCTGGCACCACCAGTTCCAGGCTGTTGATCTCCAAACCTCTCCATCCTTCTCTGCCAAGGGGTGTGAGGGACTGAGCTCAGGGTCCGGCCCCGAGGGCTCTGTTTGCAGTGAAATTGAGCTTGGTCCTTGCTCAGCTGTGAGGTGACCTCTGAACCAGCACTTCAGCCCCTGGAGCACAGAAATGAGACTGCAGCCTGGAAGGCCCTGGGCTGCAGCAGATGACCTGTTGCTTTATCTTGAGCAGGAGGAGCGTTGGCTTTTAGAGATAATCACTCACGTTCTTTGAGGAGAGTAGGAATTTCCCTCCCTCCCCCTCCAGCAACCTGGGACTTTATTGTGTGTCTGGATCATTTCAGGCTGATCCTTCCTTAACATTTTCCATTTATTTCCCCCCAGGTTCAAACTTCTGGACCTCTCTGGCACGTGTGATGGAGGCTCTTTTGCTCGAGCCCATCGAACCCAACCCTTCCCTGCTGCAGGTCTCTGTTATCCCCCTCCATGAACCACCTACTGTGTTTTTCATCCTTCTGGGATCCCCCCACTGAGCCCTGTGTGTCACTCACACCCAAAATCCTGGTTTTTTGCCCGTTTCACCACCATCTTTCATCCCTGAAGATGGCAATCCAAGGAAGAGGCAACAAGCAGCAGAACTCTCCTGTTTCCTTTACCTCCTATCCACTCTATAGGGAAAGCCTGAGGCTACAAACAAAATAGAGAGGGGAAACTCCGTTCTTTTTTTTCATGCTCTGAGGCTCCTAAATATTTGTTGTTTGCTCAGTCCAGTTCTGCTCTACCAAACAAGAGCTCCCTGCAGGGATTGGAGCGCAGGGTAACAACACACGGGGCTGTGCCAGGAGAAAACGGCAAAGGTCAGAGCTGGCTGAGACAAACCGACATTCAAACCAAGGGCCCTTGGGCTGAAATTGTGGGCAATCACTGGTAATGTGCCCAAACTGCCTCCAAAATTTATATGGGAGCAGTGGTGAACAGGGCAAGCCCCAGGGCTGCTCCAGCCTCCCTCCTGTCCCGTTAGGTCGACAGCAGCTGTGGGGTCTCTGCAGGGCTGCTGGTCACCACCTCCACCCATCTGGCTGGGGGCCAGACCCTAAACTGGTTCCTGGCAGCAGGTGTTGATGGCAGGCTCATGCCAGCCCGCGGAGGGCAGAGCTCACAGGCTCCCTGGGCAGGATGAAACCTTGTGAGAGAAGTGTTGGTGCTGGTGGGGCCTCCTGGTCCCGCTGGCTGGGAGAGTGGGTGTGGTTATTATTCCAAATACATCCAGGAAGGCTCAGCCTGGCTGAAAACAGAAGAAATGAACCTGCTATGCCTGTCCAGGGTCTCACAGTGGTTCATCTCCAGCGTGGTGGCTTCGCCTCCTTCTCTAACCCACCACCTTCAGGGGGATCCTGCACTTCTGTCCGTGGGTTATCCCTGAACCATTCGCATTCCAAGGCAAGTGCACAATCCAAGCGCTGGTTGCACACACCGAGCTCTCCTGGAGGTCCCTGAGCTACTGGGACTGTACCTGTCCCCAGAGCAAACTGCTCTGTAACCCACAGAAAAGTCATTTAATGCCAATGCTGGACTGTAAAGCTCCTGTCTGGTTTGGGACATTGCAACTGCAGAACAGAATTCACAGCCTCTCGCAGAGGACTGTGCTCAGAGTAAATAATATTATTTCAGAAAACAAAATTCATTTTGCAGCCTGAGACCAAGTGCAACAGGATACGAAGCAGGGGGAAAAAGAGTAAAAATGCCTTGCCCCCGGGGCTATTTATTATTTATACACCACTGTGCCTAGATAAACTCCTCCTTGAAAGAGTAGGACGAAAATAATTCTGCAATGTGGAAACAAACTACCTATTTAAAGTGATTTTATGCCTGAATGGCCTCATTATAAAAACAGCCTGCATGCAATAACTTTTTACCTTTTTCTACAATATCCAATGAACTGCTTTTTGTCACTCTCACCAGTCTCAGTGCTTTCATGCAACCACCTTGGTGGAAAGCCTCCGTGGTTTCCTTAGAAACGTCTTCCTTCCTGGATGTTGACCCATGGTGGTTGAGGCAGCTAAAACCCTGGAGAGGTCCTGTTCAAACAGGAAAGGAGCAGACAGTTTAATGGCCAGCTTTGCAGCTCTGCTCCTCCACAGTTTACAGTAGTTGGGAGCTATAAAAGAAAAATATCACGACGAAGGTTTCTTTATTTCAGGGTCAGCTCTGTGTGGGCGATTCTGACAAAAGCGGAATCCGCAGCTCAGGGGCTGTTGTTGGGCAGTGGTGGGATGGAGACGGGTCGCTTGCGAAGGGCTGGTGCTCAGGAGATGGCTCCTCGTGTGCAAGTAGGCTTTGTCCTTTGGAGAAAACACGTCCCGTGTGTCCTCCTAGGTGCACTCATAACTCACGGGCACAAGGGGCAGTCGGGCAAGCTGTAAATAACGTCACCTTTCAGGGGTTTTGCACTGAATGCTCTGCGATATCAGAGCGGGAGCAAGAGGCCAGAGCCCAGCAGCCTTGGAGAGAGGTGGGGAAAACACTTGTCAGGCTGTGAGGTGGTTAAACCAGGCTTATCTCCAGCTCTGCTCGTGGCTGAGCAGTCATTCCCAGGGACAGGGATCCACCTCACGTGTTGGTCGCTGCCACTGCCGTTACTGGAGACTTCAGGGTGCTCCTCAGGTGAAGGGACCTGGTGAGACCTTTCTAACCTGCAGCTCCCACAGAATCACTCCTGGCAGCAAGAGCAAGAGCACGGGCAGGTCATGCAGGGGGGGTTTAGATTTGCTGCTTCCTTGCATTTCTGTTCACTGCCAGGGGAACTCATGAAATGGTTTAACTATGCTGAAACCTACACAATTTTTTGTTTGTTTCAGTTTTGTTGGGTTTGGGGTCTTTTGTTTTGTGCTGCCTAAATAGTGATTCTCAAGGAGAGCTGGAGAGAAGCTCTTCGCAAGGACATAAAGTGAGAGGACAGGTTTAGATTAGGGGTTAGGAAGGAATTCTTCCCTGTGAGGGTGGGGAGACCCTGGCACAGGGTGCCCAGAGAAGCTGTGGCTGCCCCTGGAGCCCTGGCAGTGCCCAAGGCCAGGTTGGACATGGGGGCTTGGATAAACCTGGGATAGTGGAAGGTGTCCCTGCCCACGGCAGGGGGTGGAATAAAATGGTTTTTAAGGTCCCTTCCAAGCAAATCATTCTCTGATTCTATGATCATATCTTCCAAGTGCTGCTTGTTCTCCAGGCTTTGCTGCCTTTACATAAAGAATGAAAAAACCAGTGTCAGTTCCATTACCAGCTCTGAGCTGTGTGACACTCCAATGTGCACTCTCCAGTCTTGTTATGATTCTTGCTCCATGTAGCAGCCACAGGCTTGGAAAATCCATGGTATGAAGCAGAGCAAAATATCCCCAGGCCATTCAGAGCCTGGTCCAAGCTGCCCAGGAGCTCTGTGGTGAGCATGGCACTCATCCTGTCCCCATGCAAAGGAGCAGAAATATCTTTTAACTCCAGAGCAGTGCTGTGCCAGTGCTGGTGCACCAGGTCAGAGAGGAAAAACCTGGAGAACTGTAATTAACAACAACAAAAATAAATTACGTAAGAGCATTTCTCTTAAAGTTTTTAATAGCAAACGTTAGAGAGAGCAGGTTTTTCAAGCCAAACAGGAAGCAAAACAAATAAACAACTGCAGTCAGTGCATTCACAGGCTTTTAGAAGTCAGGTTATCAACCAGGGACCCACGGACAGGAACTGATGAAGCAGAAATCTCCAGGGAAACAGATGAAGTTTTCAAAGAACACAAACACATAAAACCCTGAGATGTGCATTTATAAATAAGCCCAGGGAAGAGCTGGGCACACGATTCCCAGGCTGAGGGTTATGAGCTGGAAGAAGAGTCTGAAGATTTGGCCCACACCAGCAAAATCTGTAAATGGCTGGGGAGGTAATCTGGGCATGTACAAATTTTGGAGGAGTCAGACAATACAGTGAAAGTCACTGCTGCTGGTTGGTGTGACATCAGAAGGGAAGGGCAAAGAAAAGCTGAAGCAAAACTAGAAGACGCTCCATCCCCTCCAAAGGGCAGTGGCAGCTGTGGAAAAGCTCTGCACAGGATTACACACAATCCTCAGGGCTGAAACTCTGCCATGGAGTCACATCAGGAAACACAAAGCTCTTGGGGGATCTCAAGCTCTCTTTAGGATGACCTGCTGTGGGCTGAGCTGCTCTTATTCCAAACATCTCTCCACCTCCAGGCAGTTTATACTTTCAGCGGCACAGTAATGGATAGGGTTAATACCTACAGGAAAAGGTTCAGTGGCCTCTTGGTGATGTGTAAATTAGCAAGTGGACAGTTGCCCCAGAGAGAAATGGCAAACAAATATTTATTGGTTGTTTCAAAGAACCACAGCCATAAAACTTTGCCATTTGACTGCAGAAGTGTTTGTGTTTTTACTGAAACCAATGCTAAAGGTGATGGCTTTATTCCTAGCTGAGGTAACCTCACTAACCCTGTGATTTACTGCCTTCAGGTAACAGAAAAAACAACCTACAATGCCTTTTAATGTACATTGCTCTTGCAGTGTGATAGGAAGATGCCAAGAGTGAATTTGAATACCATTTTTACCTTATGAATGTGGATGAACACCCGACGGGGCAGTCTGAAGGAGACTGAGCCAGGCTCTTCTCAGTGACACCCAGTGACAAAGCAAAAGGCAATATAGAAATACAGAAAATTCCATTTATATGTAAAAAAAAAAAAAAAAATTTATAGAGTGATGGTGGTTGAACACTGGACCAGGTTGTCCAGAGACCCTTCTCTATGTATTTTCCAGACTATCTAACTGACTATTTAAACTCAAAAAAATTTATGTTTAGACACACTGCTACTTACATAGCAGGATATTTAGAAATATTTAGCTTCAGTAGAAACCACGTGTAAAGTGAGGCACTGTCTAACAGGAGTGGATTTGTAAAAATCTAAGGATACATATAAATTATTGTATAGGTACCTTAAGCATATATATGTGGCTATATATATATACATATAAAACAGAGAGCTATTTCCTAAATTACAGTAACTTCCAATAAGATTCATGCTTAAGAATGAGCAGTTTGGCATTCAATTCAATTCAATTCAATTCAATTCAATTCAATTCAATTCAATTCAATTCAATTCAATTCAATTCAATTCAATTCGATTTGATTTGATTCGATTACATTAATTTCAAATCAATTCAGTCCGATGTTAATTTTTTTTCCCTTGCTTTTTTAAGATGTCACCAAAATGAGCTGGCCTTCAGTCAAGGTTAATTCATAGAAAAAAACTCAGTTTCTAATCCCACAGACAGGTTTCCAGGTTGGAGCTTAGGCAGAAAGGTACCATGAAGGATGAGGAAGTGATGAAGGCACCTGGGAGTGTGCCATAGCTGAAATCTCTGAGTTTACCTCAGTGCATCATCAGTAAGTGCTTGAATGGATGAATGGCCTGAGTAAATGCTAAGTGTCAGAGTGTACATAAATTTGAGCTGGACTGCAAAAGTTATGGAGAGGCCAGAAATCCATTCCTGTCACCGTGTGCCATTTTCTCATTAGCCCCCAGAGACCACAGTAACCACCCCTGATCTGAGGGCTGTGGTTTAATATGGATTTATAGAGGATCGTGGCATGTACACTTCAGTCCAGCCTTTGAAACAACTTGTGTTTCAGTGACCCCAGCATCCTGAGTCAGCCTGGTTAAGGAAATATGCCCTGAGAGGTCATAAAAGAGGCCAGGTCCTCTGTAACTCTGTGGAGACTCCTCAGTGCCTGTGAAAAGCCATCCCAGGGCTCTGCCTTCCTACCCTTTCTCTCCTGTCTCCATGGGCAGCACAGGCACCCTGCAAATGGGCAGCACTCTGTGAAACAGGTGGTCTAATATACATGGTCTCTGGATGTTTGGCTTGAGGATTGCAACAAAACTCGGGAAGAGTGTTCTGATGACCTCCAAACACAAAAGGAAGTTTGATGATAACTATTCTCTGCAAGAATTTCCCGTTTGTAGGGAAGATGTTTTTTAGCTGTCTGCGGAGGGAAAAGATGTAGCAACTAATGTGTTTACAGTGGGGAAAATACATTTTTTTCAGTATGTATGAGTCAATAGTGGCTAAAGTATTTCACTGCTCATTCTTGCTAATTCACCTTTCAGGGGACTCTATGACAAACAAAAGCCACCCTCAGAGGAAGATTCCATTTCTCTGGGAAGAGAGGAATTAGCACAAATTATAATTCTATTTGCCTAATGCACTTGGAATTCTAATTGGAATGCTTTTGCAATCTTAATTACACCACTTGATCCGCACTCATTGCGCAAGTTAAAAAGGAAAAGCTGCTGTGTGACTTTCTTATGGGACACCTAAGCCTGGGTGAGCTGTTCCTGGGAAGCTTTGGGTTGTGTGTCATCAGCCAGCTGGTCCCAGCCTCCCGGGGCCATGTATCCACTGTTCCTCCTTAGGACATGTGAATATTAACTTGGAGAAGCCCTCTATGCCCCACCAAAAGCCAAATCACCCAGCTGCCTTCAAGGAAGATTTTACGAAATGAGAGGCAGAAGAAGGGCAGGAAGAAAAACAACTCCAGGATGAATTTCGATGATCCTTTCTTAATGATGAAAATTCCTTTATTAACCCCGCTAGTTTTGCCGTGGCAGGGAGTAGGAAGTTGTAAGGACAGTGAAAGGTGTTCCTGACCGTGGCAGTGGGATTTGGAAGTGGATGATCTTTAAGCTCCCTTCCAACCCAAACTATTCTGTCATACTTTAAGGGAAATACATTGGAGGGGTGGGCTCCACAGTTTGTGCTAAAAGCTGTGACACATCAGAAAAATCCCCGTGGGCTCTGCTCATTTATGCTGCTTGTATATCAGATAACTGTACTGTCACCCCGAGAGCACTCTGCTTTCCAGGAGTGCCAAATCCAGAGCTGAGTGATTCGGCCTGAAAGTCAGATCAGTTTTACAGGGTCTCTAATCCCCACAGATTACTCTCCTCCATGAAGACTACTGCTCCATTGGTGCAGGAGGTGGATTTTATAGCAGCACCCAAATCCCTTCTCATCTGTTATCTTTGCCGGGAGAATCGGACTTCTGACATAAACCTGGAAGGTAGTTCAAAGCCTTGCTGCATAAACACACATCCATTTTTTGTACTTTAGGAATAGGTAATGTAAGAGTTGAAAGGTGAAGGTTATGGCAGTTCGTGTTTATTTCACCAAGAGCCAAGAGATGGGAAACATCTGGCACTTACACACCGAGCAGGTCTTAAAAACAAAGAGACCTAGACTTTAGTCCGGCTGAGCAAGCACTGGGATAAAAGCTAATGACAGGCTGCTTATTTAAAGGGATCATAATACAGAGCAGCCATGTAGGGAACCAGGGAGGATTTGGGAGGGGGAAAATGAGGGGAAAATTCAGCTTTGTATTTCCAAGTTAAGGGTCAAAGCCTGACTTCAGTTACACTGCAGTGTCAATCCCGACCTGCAGGCCTCATCCAGCACGTAGGGCCCTCCAGATTTCACTTTGTCCTGATTTCCAATGTGAACAAACATGCAGAGCAGTGCTCAGAAGTGCTGCTGGTGTGTTTCAAGTGTGGCAATGTGGAAGTCCTCAGGAACAATTGTTTTTGTGAAGGTGAGAGGAGGGCTGAGCACAGAAGTGACTTGCAGTGGCGTGAGCTGGGTTGGTGCGAAAGGCTCATCAACATCGCTGCCGCTGCCCTGGAGCAGATCTTCACCTGCTCTGCATCTTCTTGCAGAGGTTTGTCCTGAAAAAGCTGTTTTGTTGAATGGGGCTCTATCCTTTTGAAAAATCCCAGGCTGAATTTGTTCATTTATCGTGGCAGCTCCTCTTCAGAACACATCACCTCCCATCCTCACTGCTCAGTCCCCAGAATAAATTGGTCCCTTCAGCAGGATCCGTTTTGCAAGCAGAGATTTACCCAGAAAATGAAGAGTTAAGACTCTTTTGCCTCTTTTCCCGCTGATACTGTGCAGGCCAAGCTCCCACACCAGCTCAGTCAGCAGGGATGGGCTACATGGTGACATCCTGTCTTCCCAGCCTCCTGACTTTACTTGATGTCCTGTCCCCATCCGAGCTGTTCTGTGAGAGCTTCATCTTCCACTACAAAAAAACCCAAACAAACAAACAACAAAAAACAAAAGCAAAAAAAGCAAACAAAAAAACCCCCAAACCGAAAAAAACCAAAACCAAAACAAAACAAAAAAGCAAACAAAAGTCATGTAAAAGGGAAAAATAAGGTTATTTGTAGTCCCTTAACTGCTGTTCGGTAACCTTGGAACTAAGGAGAGCTCCATTTTTATTTTTGGCAAGGTAAGTTTCCAATCCCAACCCTCAGCCACACCAAGAATTAATGTTTAACATATCTCCAGAGTAATGGGGGAAATGTGGACTCCTCCTTGTAAGATTTTAAAGCTCACTATTGAAACCAGCATTGTCTGCATTGCAGCAAACATGCATGAGAGTCCTCTGTAAGCTGGTTTTCCAAGAGAAAAGGCCTGTCACAGGCATACAAGTGGGTATCATAAAAACCTCTTGCTCCCAATAAGATGTGATAAGGAAACAATGGTTACTGCCCTGGAAAGAGATTTCCAAGGGCAGCTACGTGACAGCAGCTCAAGTGCTAATTCTCAAGGCTGTGGTTTGCAGCCAGCTGTAAGATTTGTGGTATCACACCACCAGTGCCATGTGCCACATGAGCAACACGCTGCTAGAGCATAAAAAACTGCAATCAATGCCTTACATTTCTCAAAACAACAACAACAACCAAAACAATCCTTTATAACAGCAGGTTTTCGGTGTATCAGTATTTTTTAACTTCATGTTGGACCAGCAATCTCCTGCCTTTCCACAGCAGGAGTGCAGCTAGCGCAGGAGGATAAAGCTGGTATAAATTCCATATCATGTCCCTTGGCTAATTTGACAAAACACAATCATGTGTCCATGCCTGATCCACATTAGATTTATAGTCCTGGGTGAGCTGGCAGTGCACAGATCTGGTATTAATAATCCTGGAACCACAGCCTAAATCTATTAGCTGGAAGCAGTTATATGATTCTTAATCCTATTTTGTGTCAGAGCAGATGACTGCAACCAAGATGGAGCAGAAATTACATGGCTTTGTGGGGCTAAACTTGCCCTCAGCTGAGCTGTCAGAGAGTTCAAACCACTCCAGGTACTGATGTTAAAACTGAAGTTGTGGGGGTACTTTATGGGAATTGAACCAGGAAATCCAGGAGCCCAAAGTGTGAAGATTTGTCCTGTAAGAAATAAACTCCTTTAATTTGAAAGATGTTTAAATCCCAAACAAGAAATGTCATCTATGTTTGAGAACCCACTGCTGGAGCAGGATGAAAGCTGAGCTGTTTAACATAATTTGGAAGCACAGTAAAGATTTGGAACAGTATTCCTTGAAAACTTAATGAGACCCGTACAGCAAGGTTCCACCATAAAAAACACAGCTCCCTTGCTTAGAATGATTTTCCCATTCTAAATATCTGAAAATCATAATCATGCTGTTTCCTCAGCAATTAGACATTTTTTATATACTATGTTTCTTTAATAATACTAAAACTTTTTCTTTTATTATTTAAAAAAGCTGTCCCCTGACAAGCACATTATTAAATTACAGTTTATAGCTCTTGCAGTGGGGTAAATTATAGTTGTTTTATTAAAGTATTTTAAAGACTGGAGTTTTACCAACATCTTGCTCCTATAGCTGGCCAAACCCACGAGTGCTGTGGGGTGCAAGTTGCATCTCACAGAGTCCTTCTGCACACCAGGAGGGAGTTTAGGTTTGATTTTCCAAATAACGGGATACCACAGGAAGCAAGTCCCATCCAACTCTGAACCTCTGGTGTTTAACCCCCATTATCTGTGTTGGGGTATTGCATTTTCTCTCCCACAAGCCCTGAGAGGTGGTTAGATCTGAGGAGGAGCAGGCTGGGGCCTGTTAGTGCCCCTTTTATTTTATAAGTTTATTCTTATTGCATTGGTTTGTCTGCTTCTTTGCAGAGGACCCTGTTTCTCCACAGGTGCTCCTCAAATGGAAGAGCTCCGTGTGCTTATCCGCCTGAAAAGCAGAAATGAAGGATTGGCAACATCCAGGCTGCATAAATATGCCATGAAAATGCAGACTCCTGCCACCAATCCAAAGGGCAGGATCCGGGATCCACTTTTGCTGTGGGTTACCCTCCCTGGAATTATGCCAGAGTCACATCAGCAGCATCAGTGGAAATTCCAGGTATTGAGCAGAGCTCCTGAGCCTTGTTTAGAGTCAGCAGTTCTCTCTCTCCCACAGGTCTGGGTCAGTAATTGGTCACTGTGTGCTCGTGGCACTGTGTTTTCTGGTGGCACTGTGGGAGCAGAGCTGCACACACCCAAGTTCCAGGGGCTGATCCTGGGGGAAGGCTCCCCTGTCCCCTCTCCCAGCAGCTCCTGCGTGCAGCGTTTGGCACTGGAGCAGGAAATTAAGGACTGTAGGAAAGCAACCTTTGGCCTTTAATTCACTTTTTAATAAAATCATTAAAAGAAACCTACTCCCTGCCAGACATTATGGGAAATTGCTTTAATGATACTTTGGAGCAGAACATGTTCTCTCAGCTGCACGCGTGGCTTGCTCTGTAGCTTTGTGTGTTTGCAGCATGAAAATGGTTTCAATTACAAAGCCAGGCTAGAAAATTTTATATGAACCAGGCTGTGATAACAACCAGAGGCCAGGCTCTGTCCACTGCACATCTTACACACAGACAACATTTTTAAAGTTCTGCTAGAAATATCGAAATGTTTGAGCCAAAGATGAGCACCAAAAAAAGGAAAGCAGAGGGATTTTGTGTCCTCTCAGTCTCTCCTGGGGAAAAAATGGGTGCCATTGCCTGCACAAGTGATGGGCAGCAAAGCAAACCTGCAGTTTGTGAGAGCACAAACCCATCTAAAAGCATCAGGGTGTAGCTCCTAATCAGGATGTTCTCTCATTGATTTTAGAATTTGCCATTGCATTTTTGTATAGGCTCTTGTGAAGTAATTTTGTGGCCTTATTGTCCTAGAAAAGGGACAACACTTTCTTTATAATTCTAAATTCATAACTTACCACTTGGGCAAGTATAAATCTAGTTAGGGGATTTTATTAATTGAACAAAGCCTATAGGCTATAGGTAGATGGTTACTGAGGACAGTTTAAAAATTACAGGAGAGTTCTGTGCCAAAATAAATCCATTGTTTAATTACAGCAGTGAAATTTTAAGAGACTGAATAACTTCTGTCTAATAGAAAATTTGCCTTCATGTACTTTGATTCTTTCTATCTTTCCCATTGTATAAAAAAATCTTAATCAACAAACCTGGTAGTCAGTTTTCTACAATCAATAAATTCTACGTCCAAGCCACAGTAGCTTTTATGTCTGTACGTTGTAAAAGTAAATTTACATCATATGTCAAACATTACACACGAAGAGAAAAACAAGGCTGATTTCTAGTCCTAAAAGATATATGTGTATCCATAAAATCAGCAAGCTGTGTCCTGAATACAGCTGGATGATCATACTCTGACCAAATGGGTTTTTGTCTCAGCCTGCAGATCTGTCAGGCTCAACTGTTTTCCAGAACTGCATCTGTTTCAGGGAGCTCTGGGGAAACGCAGGACGAGCCCCTGCTTTACTACCAGTCCTATAGGAACCAAATTTCCCTGCTGCCTGGGCTGTGGAGCAGCCTGGGCCGTGCCAGGTTCCCAGAGGCTCCAGGATGGCAGGAACTGAGCCCAGATTGGAGATGTGCTTCTGCAGCAGAGAGCCGGGCAGCCTGGTGGAGTTTGGTCACCAGAAGGAAATGGAAAAGGAGGAAAAGCCCCAGCTGTGCTAGTTAATCACAGAGTGACTCCACAGCACCGGCTTTTCATGGGAAGAGCAGATCTGATCCTGGGAAGGGGGGCTGAGCAGACGCCAGGGAGAAGGGAAGCCTTTGCAAGAGGTGTTGATAAGAGCCCAGCATTGCCGGGCACCTTCCAGGGAAGGCAAAGCCCAGCCAGAAGAAATGCAGGGAAAGGACAACCAGAAACAGCAGGGAGATGTGACCTTCCTGCAGAATGAAACTCAAAACCTGTGCTACCTCTAGCCTACTAAATGACCTCTAAGATGAACACAACACCTGTCTATAAATACATTGGAGGAGAGTGGTGGAAAGGAGGAAAACGTTGCTTTAATTTAAAGACCAAATGTGGCACAAGAAGGATGGAATATAACCTCTGCCTGTAATTACATAAACATCCAGGGAGTTCCACTGCCTAAAAAGTGATCAGCCAGGTTTAAGGGTCATGGTTTTACCCCAACGTGTTGGAGGGAGCAAAATCTTCTTGCAATGATCATAATTTTTTTTTCTTCTCCCCCAAAAATTCAGATGTATTTCTACTCATCTTTCTAACTCCAGAAGTTCACACCTTGATAGCTTGGGAACACAACAGAAGGAGAAAAGGTGGAACCAGCAGAGATTTGTTCATGGGCTCTTTGTTAGTGGGAACATCCTCTGTGAAAAAACTCTGCTGCTGGAGAACACATGACATGAGTATTTCCAGAACATTTTCCACTGCTTTCCAACAACACGACATTATTTGGGTGAGCTCCTTACTTTGGCTAGTTGTGTCCCTGTTTTTTGGCTGGAAATCTCCATGGATGAGTAGGAAAGGAATGCTACCTACACCCACAAGTGGTGTTTTGAGCTGCAGTCTCTAATGAAGTATACCTTTCTCATGGAAGGAATTTATTAGAAAATCCCTAATGAAAATTAATAGGTCTCTGAAATGAGCTCTTTATCTAATACCTCACCAACTTCCTGGGAAGTGATGAGGTGGAGGCAGTTGAATTTCAGGGTGGATCTGGTTAATATAAACTGCCACCTGGTGAATGCTAAAGAGTATTTTTGCCTTCTCTAGGCGTGGTCTGGTTTACACTTAGGAGGAGAACAGATCCTCAGATACTCGTGTTGTACCATTAGGAGTTACAGCACAAATATGAAATGAAATCACTGCATGACTTCCTTCCAGCCACACTGCACAGAGGTTATTTTAACACAGTGGTTCCTTCCAGAGTTCCCAGGCCAGAGCAAACTGAAATCAGGCATCCACAGTTCCTGAGAATCATCCCAGATTACTTTTTCATCCCAGACGAGAAGAAGCCACCCTGCTCTACCTCTGCTGCCTGTTGCTAACACAGAAATGACGCTGCTTCTTTAGAGAAGGATGCTGAGGGCAAAGTGTCCAAACGCTGTGGGGATGAGTTCACAGCAGTGTCCAGAGGAATTTGGGGATGCCAGGCTGCAGCAGCTCCTTTCAGACAGCTCGTGGCATCACAGACCTTCTCCCAAGCCTGTGGACACTGCAGGACTCCCACTGGCTTTTATCAGCTCTGGCTCACATCCTTGGCATCTGCTTCATGCCTCCTTATTTATAAAGTCATGAATATCAGGAGCAGCCTCCCAGGGAAAACAGGCCAACTCATCTCCTTGCTCAAAGAAGCCATTTAGCTGTGATTGTAATCTGTGATTTCATTGCTAGCCCCTCTTTGCCTCCACAGTTGGGCTCTCCAGGGAGGGAATTTTATTTCTTTGGCACAGCCTAAGCACTGTGCTGAGCAAACCTCCCTGTCTATTTATCTCATGCATACCTATATAATAAGCATGGATGTGGTGAATAATAAGTACATAGGTGCTACGGGTCTCCATTGTATTTCTTTGGCACTATTAATAGCCTTTAAAAGTGGGAATAACTCTCTTTTGTGCCAGCTCTAAGCTGTCTTGATACAGTCCAAGCATTGTAAGGGAGTTTTACTTTAAACAGAACATTTCTGAATAATTAATCACTCCCATATAAGACACACATAACAATTCCAAATAACCTCTGCATGTGTTCTTAGTTGAAAGGGGCAAATGAAAGATGGGGGAAAAAATATAGTCAAAACAAGGAGCTGAGATGCAGAACCCAGCCAGGAAAGCATGGATGAGGTTTTTCCCCCCCCTCCTTTGTCAAACAATTCAGAACATATTTTCCCTATAAAGTAAATGGGTAGGATGTCCAAGTGTACCTCTGACAGTATCTCAGCTGCATGTGTGAGGTGGAAGGATGGGGTGCTGGACAACATCATCTGCTCCAAACCACCGAGCAAGGCCCTAAAAAACAAGTGCCAAGCTCTTGGCACTGCAAACGTAGATGTCCAACCTGTCAGGCTGCCCAGAGCCATCTGTGTGCATAAACTGGTGCAGCCAGGCACTTGTTTCACTGTCAAAAACGCAAACAATCACAAACACAGGCACTTTTTAGCTTTAGCAGCTGCAGCAGAACTCACCAGGGTGGGCTGGTCAAGGGACTTGTGGGAGGCAGGAAGTTTGGTGGCTGCTCTTTTTTTTTCAGTGGATGTTTCTCTGCACTCCAGGATTTTTTTCGGTAACAGTGAATTGGTGCGTGGCACATCCTGCCAGAGGAGGATAGAGCCCACGAGGACACATCCTACGGAATTACTCACTGCTTTCTACTCACTGTCCAGCTCATGTTGCTGTCCCTCAAAGCCGGTCAACCCTGCCTCAATCTTCATTATCATATGGAAACAGTGTAGTGGGATGGGCTCTGTATGGCAGTGAAGACAGGAACTGAGCCTGAGTCTTTAAAGATATCAGGAACCCATAGGATGTGTTATTTTTGCTGGATTCATCTTGAGAGCTAATTTCTGCTTTTCCCAGTTATCTCTTTTCCCTCGTGCCTTCTCAAACCCAGCCAATCACATCTTTAGTAAATAAATGTTGAAGGAGTTTTGGTTTGCAGCCAAGTAACATGAAGTTATATGTAATGCATGAAGTAAAAAACAAACAAACAAACAAAAATTGGAGTGGTTTGGGTGAATAACACATTTCTCCTGTGACTCATACAAAAAGGCTTTGTCAGAGCACTCCCAGCAGCAGCATCTACAAATGGCCTCAACTTTTGAAATCCTGCTGCTGTGTATTTCTAAAACCTGGGTGCCTTCTGTGCCGTCAGAGGTGGAATGAAGGTTTGGAGGAAATTTCTCCCTCCCTCTTGGGCAGTGATGGTCTCACGTGGAATGGGAGATCACAGAGATTTATCATAGTACACCTGTCCATGGCCAGAACAACCCTTTTCTTGGAATCCAGATCCAGTCTGGGCTCCCGACCAGCCATTGGATAGTGTGATTTGGATTATCCCTCTTCATTTCTGCTCTCATTGAGCTGCACAGAGACATGAACAGCCCAACTCTTGCTGAACCTGTCAGAGGAAACACACAAAGATCCCAAGATACTGTAATTTAGACAGGACAGCACTCCCTCAGATTTTAGTAGCAATTGTGGGGTTTTATATCATATTTTTTTTTCCTTAATGGTTTGGGTTGGAAGGGACCTTAAATATTATTTCATTCCAAACCCCCTGCCATGGGCAGGGATGCCACCAACTAGCAAAATTTATTGATTTTCTGTTTTAAAACAGATCTTTTTAAAACAAAAACTCTTTATGGTGACTTTAGTGGAAGAGGTAAATTGAGTGTCGGACTTTGCAGCTAATGGGATTTGGAAGAATTCTTTTTCCATCCCAGGAAATCAGGAGTTTTACTACAAATCAGTGCCCATCCCACTCCCTCTGCCACAGGGATACCATGTCTGAAACATACCTTGTGCATCCTCAGGGCCCTTTAGACCTTAACACCCTGGTCCCTGGTGCTGAGCAACTGGCAAGAAAAGACTTGTTTAATGCCACGACAGCAGGGCAGCTTCTTACCACACAGAAAATCCCACAAGGTCTGTGTGGCAAGGTTGTAAATCAGCCCCGTTTTGCACAAGTGGACAAGTTCAAGTTGAAGTTATCGAGTGTGACGGCTCAAGTGGCATCCTGTACGTCAGACACAGGGCTGGGTGACCCCTCTTTTCCTTTTGCCAAAGAGACAAATGGTGAGAACGTGTCAGGCTTTATCTCCGATCCCCATTTTTAGCTGGGGACATAGGAAATTTTAAGCTGAACATAATGTCTTTCTCGGGGCGTGTTGCAACCTCTTCCTGGACGAGGTCTTTATTTTTAAAAGCAGGGCAGTAAACAGAACAACACCCAAACGATGAGAAGACTGAGCTGCAAGGATGATCTTAAGCACTTGTCATCAAAGAGATACTGGGCTGCTTGTCTCCAGAGGCCTGTCCGTGGATGGCATTCCCTGCAGCAGGACACCACAGCATGACCTGTGCCACCACCCTGGCTGAGATAAGCCCCTGCCACATCTTTCATCCTTGTCCCTCTGACAGAAGGATCCCCTGTTGGAATATCAAAGCACTGATGGCATGCCACACTCATTCTCTGACCATGGGCCTCCCCAGCACCATGATTGTGACATCCTATAGAAACCAGCATTTTCTCTGGCATCAAAATGGATCTGCGGCTGGGTTAGAGCAGCAACGTGTGCTCGAGTGCTCTAAAGAGGATGCAGCCTGATGGAAGAGGGGAATCTTCAGTCTTTGTGCTCCTCTTGGCCACAAAATCTCCCTCACATTAAAAAAAACACCCTAAAAATAAATAAAACTCCCGGTTCTTTACTTCAGAGCAGACAGATTACGTAATGTTAGTACACACATCTTGAGCAGAGACACACGGCCCTTCCCTTTGCGTTAGATAAAGAGCAGCTTTCCTTTTTCCTTTCTTTCTGATGGAAATCACAGCAGTGAAGCTGGCTGTGCTACTCAGAGCCTGAGTTACTAACAGCCTTCACAATCCTGTTCATTAGGAAGCAACCAAACAAACTTGACAGGACCGTCATGTACTCAGTCACTTCTACTAAATTCTGTTTATGTTATTTTTAAAGTGGATTTAGCACTCACAAGGCTGCACCACTTGTTGAGATGAAGGCAACAGAAGCTCTTGCTATTCACAGGAAAGGGAAAGAAGAGGTCCTTCACACATCCTTGAAGGCTCTCTGTTGCTCTTGTGGCTCTTGAGCCAAAAGTGCAGTCAGCTCTCACATGCAGCCCTGTGAGTTCTGCAGAAATCACCAAAACCATGCCCAGAATATTGGCTGGTCCCAAGAAAGGTGACTGGGAGGATCAATGCCGTGGACTAATTCCACAAAAAAAGATTGACAGCCTTGTGCTGGTGGCTGCCGTCACCCCCAGCCTGGACTCATCTGAGCACTTCTTCCTGCAGTGGGAATTTTACCAGTGGCTTTAGCCTTTATAGGAAGAAAAAAAAGACAGCCAGAAGCCTTACAGCCACCCAGCTTAAATCCTGTATCAACAGCAAACATGAGGGGTTGTGTTTGGTTTCCTATCTGCAACCGGACCTACCACAGCAGCTCATGACAGCCATGTGCCACATCTCATCTCTGGGTTATCCTCCACAAAGCCACTGGGATTTCATCCAGAGAAATTCTGCACAGTGTGGTGAGTGGTAGCAGTAGCATTCTGTAAAATGTTTCATTTCACACAATTAACTTCTTAGTGAGTATGTGAGAGAATTCCCATTTGTCTACTGTGCAGTAAAGCTAATTCATTTCCCCTGACAATATTGCATTTTCAAGCTGGAAATATCCATTTTTTAAAGAAAAGCTCTGTTCAACCAGGCCCCTGGTGAAGTAGCAGTTATTGTTCCTTGGTGGGAAGAGACTTTGTGCCACATGCAGATAAAAAAGTGATCATTAACCCTCATTCCTCCACTGAACACCTCACCAGTCCTGCAAATAGCACACCAATTCCAATAGGGGAAGGAAAATATCGATGCAAAATTTATTGGCCACCAGGCAGCATATTGTGGCTGGAATTTTCCAACGAGCTCAGTGTCTTTAGCAGTGGCCAAACATTTGAAAGAAGCTCCTCATAGTCCAAAATAAATGTCTACATTTTCAGAAGACAGGCAGTGATTAGGCACTGTCTGGGAAGAGATTCCATTTTTTTAATCACTTCCAAGTTTTATTTTTGCACATGGATTTTGTCCCTGGGTCTGGCTGATCTGGAAGAGGCACATGGTGCTCCGTGTCTCCGGAGGGTCAGCCAAGCATGGGCGCTGCTGTGAGCTGGATGCACTGATCAGTGGCACTGGAAATTTGGAAATTCCTGTCCCTGGAAGCAGCTTCAGGATGGTCTGGTCATATCCTCCACGTTTGGGCCAGTCCAAGAGTGATGCAGAGTTGGTGTAAATCAGGAAGGCTCATCAGCTTTGCGTTCTGGAGCACAAGAGGAAAGCCTGGCAAATGCTCCCCCCCTGAAAAGCACACACAGATCAGATCATGTTGCCTACTGCTATGCGAGAGAAATGAGGAGTCAAAGACACTGGAGACTTTTATTGTTCTTTTTAAGCCCTCTCCCAGCAAACACGGTGCCCATATTTTACAAGGCTACAACACAATAATCTGCCACCACAGCTTTAACGACCAAGCAGTTGCAGAGTTGATCTATAAACCAATGTTGCCATTTAATGTGGTTTCCAGTGAACTGTAAAATTTATAGCTGTAACTAACACCCCCCTGCCCTTCTCTCTTTTATGTTCTCCTCAAAAAACAAGCTACTCCACAGCTCCAAAAGGCAACACGCAGAAAATCAATGTGTAACCTGAAGTGAGCTAATTAGGATCATATTCACATGCCGTGGATCTGCAGCCTTCTGGTTAATTAAGCGAAGATTAATGCCTAACACTGGATGGGTGAATACCATCAAAAGGCAGGCACAGAAATATTCAGATACACTGGTGTTGCACAACCTGAAAAGTGGCACAGCTGCTGTGTGGAGCAGAGACCTTCTGTGAGGTTTTTTCCATGGTTTTCCCACTCTTTTCCATGCAAAATTCTCAGCCTCACCACTATTTCTATCTCAGCGTGGTGCCACTGCCACCCCTTCTTTGGCAGCTCCCTGGCATGGGTGTCCCTTCCCTCAGCTGTGCTGATAAGAGCAGCTGCAAGGTGAATTCCGCCTCTGCTCAGCTGACCTGGCCCTTCTCCCATCCTCTTTGAGGTGACTGATGGGATTTAAATGGGCTTCACATCAAGTCCACCACATGGGGAGAACCTGGTCCCAAACAAACGTAATGTTGGAAAATCTTCTTGGGCGCTCGCAAGAGCACGGACTGATTTAAGCTCACCATTGTGAAGGCTTGGAATAAAAACTGAGGGCCTGATCCCAAAGCCCATTAGCCTTTGGAAAGGCTCCCTATGATGTCAGTGGATTTTGGAATAAGCTTTTGATGCTTTTTGGTAAGGGCTGATGGAAAAAAATCCCCAAGCTTAATTGGAGGTGGCGAGGAGGGGGGGGGGATTGGTTAGGAAAATGTTTTTAGATGAACACCTCTGTTGTGGGGGATGCGTGTCCTCGCTTGAGCTCCACCGATGTTTTCTGCAGAAAACTCACACTTGCTGCTGCTGGCTGTTTGTTTATAAGGTGCAATTTTTTCTGTGGGGCATGGATTAACTTTCTGGCCTCACGTAAGATCACATTTAATATTTTAATCTCCTCAGCAACTTCCTGATGGGAAGAAGGATCAATTTCAAGGCTTTTATCTGGATAGTGAATCAAAACTTTGGCTTTCACTTCATAGGTTGATGAGAGAAGTTGGGGGTCCTGAACCTCATGGTTGCAAGAGTTTTTAATCACAGATTTGCCTTAAGGTGGCTTTTTCTGGAGCCAGAGGAGCGTAAGGGATTTGTTTGGGGTAAGACTGCTTTACAATGGTTTTGTTAAGATCATGTTGGTGGTGCTGTGTTTTTTATTTAAGGACAGAGCAACACAAAAGCAGAGGGCTGGATTCAGATGTCATTTTTGCTAGGAAAACCAGGCATAAGTGAATGGGTAATAAACCTGCTGCTGGGGAACCACAGCGCGGTGCCATGTAATTATGGTCAGGCCCATAAAAACTGGTGGAGGTGGGAATGGAAGAGAGCTGCTATCTTAGGGAAAAAGAAATTAGGAACTCTAAAAATAGGGGGAAAACAAGAGGAATAACAAGCAAGGATCCAAATCACTGGTTAGGGATATTCAGAAGTGTTAGATTATTATTTTTTTCCCCTTAACTTGATGCTTACATTCACCAGTGGGGCTGTCCACTGGAATTCTTCCTACTCAACACAATTAAATTATACCAAGATATTCATAGAACCATAAAATATCCTGAGTTGGAAGGCACCCACAAGGATCATGGAGTCAGAGGATCACCAACACATTGCTGTGCAAATGTGCACAGATGCAAGGACCTGGTGTTTCCTGACAGGGATAAATGTGGAAACACTGAGCAACTTGCAAACGCCTTTGCAGAGCTGTAGGGGACTGATGGAGCACTGCTCCAATGTGCAACAAAGAGCCCGAAAAGCAGCAACAACAAAAGAAATAGCAACAGGAACTATCTCTGAGAATTTGCTCTGAACACTTTACAGCAGGGAGAGCTCAACTCTAGTTTTGCAAAGCAGCCTGGCAGCTGTGCTATTTATATGTCCACCACCAAGCTTTCATTAATTTTAACACGTGTTAATGGACACCCTGTATTACTTTGGGAGGCTAAACGTGAGATTTATTTAATTTCCTTAAATATCAAATATGGGTCAGGTAAAATAAACCGTGGATTGTAATTTTTTTTTTAAGGGAAAAAAAGTGTCAGTGTAACAGAATTCAGACAGAATTCAGACAGAGCAATGTCTGATCATATTTACAGCATTTATGGGTTTGGAAATCTCCAAAGAAATCTGAGGAAACCTAAAGGCTGCCTGAGTACATTGAGTGAAATTCTTCTTAGTAATGAATAAATACTCCACAGGTCTTTACAAGAACACCTTTTTAACTACATGTAAATATTCCACAATCTTTCAGAAAATCTCCAATTTAAAGGTGATGCTTAAAACAGGTTCTTTTTTTTTTAAAAGTAGTTTTTAAAAATGTCATTTGCAGATCCTATAACTTCTCTCAGATTTCTTCCCTTTGCTAAAAACGGCAGTGTTTCCAAACAGTCATACAAAGACTTTGGAAACAGAGTCCTTGTGTTGTTCAAAAGAAGTCCTCAAATACGAACTACATGGACTTAAATCAAATTGCAGCTACAAGCAAACTTATTTCTCACCTCATCTTGCTCCTTAGGATTTAATGGAAAACTGGTATAAAGCATGGCAACAGAAAAAAAAAATACCTGCCACGAAAAATAAATCTGTCAGACTTGGGAAAATCCATTCATCAAAGGAGGGAAACGTACAATGAAATCACGAGAAGTTTATGGAATAAATCTGTAACTGATTTGGTTATAATATCTAATCTCCTTCTGCTACCTTATAGTGTGAGGTTGTGTTCGCCCTGCATAGCTTGAACATGACAATGGGTTTTTAGTACCAAATTTACAACTTAATCTGGATATTGCTGGTGTGGTAGGACAAAGCCAGTGTTTTTTGGAGTGTTTCTGATTCTGGCCAGAGGGACAGCTGCTCAGGGAGGTGAACCAGACAGATTTTGAGCGGTAACACATGACTTTGTAGAAGCGCCGTTGATTTACACTACTGAGGAGCCTGGCTCTAATCTGCTCTGGAAAGGGCACCTTCAAAGCAAAAACTGCCCCTGGTTCCACTTAAACCAAACCCTGTTCTGTCCTGAGAGCCTGGCTCTGGGATCACAGGTTTGCAGTAAATGAGAAAAAGTGCCAGGAGAAACACCCTTTATCACAAATAAACCCCTTTCCCTCGCACCCCACAGCAGTGATGCCGAGCTCGCTGACACCCCAGGCCACAAAGGGAGCTGAGGGGCTGCTCTGAAGGAGCTGACCTTGCACTGAGGGTTGTTCATTGGCACAAAGAGGTGCCCTCCTGCAGCCAGCTGGGTCAAACAGCTCCTGTTGGAGCCCAGAAACTGCGGGAAGCTGGAGAGCCCATGAGAGGGCTGCAGCGCCTGTCTGGAGATTTGGCCTTCTTGAGTGACAGCTTGATGAGCTCAGGCATGGGGAGTTGGCCCTTTGAAGAAGTAATTATGCTGCATGTCGAGAAAAAACCAGCTCTGGATTGTGCTGTGCGTGTTTACACAATGCCAAAGGGCCAGGCAGGCGCTCCTTGGGACGGGTGCCACAACGGGGCAGACGCATTTCAAAGAGTTATTTATTCATCGGAGATCCTGAGAGGATGTTTGTTGGGTCATGCAGGAGAGTGGAAGCTCCTGAAATCCAGGATGCCGTAAGTTCAAGCAGGAGCAGGCAGCAGATTTATCTCTCTGGTCTGCTGGGAGCTTGTCAAGTGCCATAATTACCATTTGTTCTCATCCCACCCGTGACTCCTCGGTGGCAGTGACCTTTGGAACAGTGATTATTTATGTCACGGAAACAACATGAGCTGGCAGAATCATCCTTCCTCACTTTTTAATTCACCAGTTTCTCAATGAGTTTTGCAAAAGCAAAGGGAGTGGGAAGGAAATTGATCGGCGCTGAGCAGGCCGAGGGGTTTGTCTGGGCTCTGCTCCTGAGTGAGGAAGAATGAGTTTTTGCATGCCACCATGCTGCTGGGCTACCCAGCCTGGCCTTGTCTCCTGGGATGCTGATGGCTCCCACTGCTCCTCAGGACATCGTTCGGCACAAAAGTGGTAAGAAAGGTGCACGTGTGGCTATTTGCAGAGCAAAGCATCCACCTTCTGCCTTCCTGCGCTTGCCCTGAGCTGGGTGCCTCCCACTCGCCAGCCCTTTGCCTGCAGCTCGCTGCTCCTGATCCCCCTTGTTTTGTCTGCTCGCTGATAAAGGCCTGCATTAGTGCCCTGCATTGTTTTAATTCCAGCCACCAGCCAGATAAGGCTATCAGCATATCACAGCTTTAGCTGGGGATAATCTGCTGGGGCTCTTGTGAGAGGAATGCTCTGCCGCGCCAGGGGGGTGGTGCTGGGTGTACCCAAGGGATGCTCCTCAGCCACGGCCTTGCTGCACAACCTGGAGCGAATCTCTCTTTTCCCATTTGAAACCATCTGTCTGCATATTTTTGAGAGTAAAACTGACTTTTAATCCAGATTGACAGACGCTAAGCATGGGGCCGGACCATGACTGAATCTCTGCTGGCTACTGTAATCTAAATCACATTGTAATGGACGATATGTTGTCTTATATCCAACTTGTAGACAAATATTTGTGTGTAGATAAGTTGACATTTTGTTTAGTACATGCACTCTAATTTCCAATAAAACCTCCAATAAAGAATTACAAAGTGAATTTATTGCTTTGCTTCAAAGCAAGGACATGGTGCCACTTTGAAAGGATATTTGAAGTGTTAAATCCATTTCTATGAAGCTTTAATACCTTTTCTGTAAATGTCTTTTTTTTAAGTTATTTTAATATTATTGTGCCACTCTGTTAAAAGGCCGTAAAATATTTTAAAGAGCAATAAAAGTAAACACAAATGCTAGAAAGCCCATTCTTCTCCTTCCAGTCCACTGAGAGAGGAAGAGACAGAGGATTTAGGCATAACAAAATTCATGGCAGCTGTGTAAATAAAATAAAAGGACACACTGTTTTTCTGTTGATGATGATTCTTAACATCTTGCTATCAAGCAGGAGCCCAAGGCAAGCCATGGGAAGGAAGCAGAAACACCGAAGGAGAGCTTGCAAAGGAGGGCAGGCTTTGCATCCTTCCTGAAAATGGGAATTGAAATAAAGGAATAACAGAGGAAGCTTTCCAAGGCAAGGCCTTCATCCAGCAGACTTCACCTGCTGCAGGCATGAACCAGCTGAAGGATGTTATTACAACCAGCACATAAGGATGTGCTCCCTGCCAAGCCAGAGTAGGCTTTGGTAGGACTGACCCCCCTGGGACAACCTCCCTCCTTCTGCCTGGCTTTCATTTGCTCTCTGCAAAGTTTAGCTCTGTGTGAGGTACCTGCTTATGGTTCACTGAAGTTTTAGAAAAGAGGGTTTAAGGAAGATGTAACTCAATAAACTGCATGGTTCTTCTCAGCCCACCCATTAATTTCGCTTGATGTGGGAAGAGGGAAGTCTGGTCTAGCTGCAAAACTGAAGCTAAAGAAGGATGAAAATGGTCAAAGTCCTTCAAAAATCTGAATAATGACTGTTGATGCTAAGAACAGAGAGACAAAACCCCCTGCCAAAATGGGCTTATCTCAGGGAAATTGGATTCTCAATGTCGATGGTCTCTGCAGAAATTTACAACAGTTCTCATAAAAGAAAATAATAGATTTAGAGCCAATATCTCTCCTTCCTGTGAAATATTCCTGACAAAAGCGGTTCTTTTATTTCCCAGCCTGGGCCAGTGCTGGGAGCCCAGCACCTTCCCAGGCTGCATCTGACTGCAAGCTCCTGCAGCTCCCTCGGTCACAGAATCCTGGAATCACAGAACCCTTTAGGCTGGAAAAGACCTCCAAGGTCATCGAGTCCAACCTTTGGCTGATCTCCAGCTTGTCAGCCACACCAGAGCACTGAGTGCCACGTCCAGGGGTTCCTTGAACACTTCCAGGGGTGGGGACTCCACCAGGAACCTGGGCAGCCCCTCCCAATGCCTGACCATCCTTTCAGTGAAGAAATTCTTGTTCAACTTGAGCCTCCCCTGGGGCAGCTTGAGGCCATTTCCCCTTGTCCTGTCCCTTGTTCCCTGAGAGCAGAGCCTGACCCCCACCTGGCTCCACCCTCCTGCCAGGGAGTTTTGGAGAGTGAAAAGATCCCCCCTGAGCCTCCTTTTCTCCAGGCTAAACAACCCCACAGGCACCAAGGAGCTGACAGAGCCATGGCCAGATCTCAGCCCTCCTGCTTTTTAAAAAAAATAATAGTTCTCCCTGGGTTATTCTATTTGGAGCATCTTAAGATATTAATTTGTAGCCAGGTCTCCAGGTACAACCTCAGGCTCTGGTTTACCTCTTGGGATGAGCACAAAGCCCTACAATACAGCTTATGTTTAGCATTCAGCAATAATTACGCAATAAAACCTCCCAATCTGCCACGTTGGAGTTTTTGGAGATGTCAAGAACATCATGGAGAGGCTGCTTATTTTGCAAGACGCTGCTACAAACCTTCCTTGCCTTGAAGAGTTCTTCACCAACAAGCTCTTCCAAACGCAGTGTTTCACAGGCAACAGCCACTGGGGTGATGGCAGGAGTGAAGAGAAATTTGCCTGCAAAAGCCGGGGTGTGAAAGGAGGCTAAAATAAATGTGGGAGAAGCGAAGTTTGGGAAAGCTTAGTGGTAAAAAACTGTGACTAATGACCAAGTTGGTCCAACAGGTAATGAGCACCATGGAGGCTCCTTCGAGAGCCAGAGATCTCTTGGTGTCTGTTGGGAAAGTTTCCCAGGTGGGGCAGTGCAGCAGGATCCTGCAGCCCAAGCCCTGCTCAGCCTGGGGACATCTGAGAAGATGCCATGCAGGGACTCTGCCACCCCACTGCCCCCAAACTGTCCCATCCTGGGCAGGGCAGCCGGCTCCCCTGTCCCTGAGGAGTCTGCTGCAGGCTCTGATCACAGCACACACACACAGACCCGTGTGTTACACGAGCAAAGCACTCCACGATGTTTTTCTGGAAGTGGCTTCATGTGGTCCGAGAGCTTCAAGCAGGATTTGGTGGTATTTATTTATTTTTCCCAGTGTTTTCTTGTCCTGGACAACACACACACAGCTGCAAAGTGCTGATGACTCCCTTTGCTGAGCTTCTCCCCAGAGCCTCCTTTCCTTGTTCTCCATTACAAAGATCTGGATTTTGCATTTCCGCCGTCGTGGTGATGAATGGAGTCCCAGCTCCTGGAGTCACTACAATGAGCCTGGAGTGGGAATCACAGCCAAATCCACCAGCACAGCTCACTGGACACTGATTTATATCCCTCGGTGACCCCCGCGTGGCTGCGGGCCAGGCGTGAGCCCACGTCCTGCTGGAATCCTGCTGGGATCCTGCACATCGTTTCGGGGCCTTTACTCAGGGTTTACTGACGATGCTCTCCAAGTCCTCAGTTGGGTTTCCGGGACAGGAACACCAAAAATCCTGACGTCCTCCAAGTTACTCACTCCGGTGCGTCTGCGTGCGGAAAATTATTCGTCATTTCCTAGCAGACACGATTTTCAAAGCAGGGATAGATCACTCTGGCAACAGTGCAGCACCGTGATTTAAGGGTTTATTTATCTCTCAGCCCAGCTCAGCTGCTTAAGCACATGAATTTAGTCCTGTCCCTTCTTTCCTTTTTTGTTAAGAAGCAACAGAGCTCTGGTCTAATAAGGCTTGTCCATGGAACAAGATCCACTGACATGAATGAACCCTGGCTACCAGGGCAGATGAGGAATTGCAGTGCTCAGAGCTTCATCCAGAGGGATGCAGTCATTTGGAAACCTAGAGTGACTCCAAGAGCTAGAGAGTCTGAGGGATGGGAATTCATCAGAATGTTTCACAAGTGAGACACAGCCACAGGGCTGGAAGGGAACACTGCTGTGGGAGAAGATTTCTGGGGTAAAGAAACCATGAAAATTGTTCTTCTCACTCCTATTAGGGGAATAAGTAGAGAAAAGGGATATGAATAGGGTTTATTTGTAAGGTTTTAAACCAGCCAGGGACCTTATCATCCAACCTGATAATGGGCATCCCTTGACACCCCTTATACCCAGCCAGCCCAGTGGTTTCAACCTCTAAACTGTGGGCACAAGCACACTTAAATTTCCTTATAATTTCAGGATGTTCTGAGCAGCAAGAACTTTCTCTCGTTTTGCTCTTATTTTATAAAAGAGGCAGAACACTTCATTTTCTGTGTTTTATAAGCATCAAAATTACAAGGGCCTGACCTCGTGAAGGCTTGAGGGCATTTGGCTTTGCTGGGGTTTGGCCCCAACATGTACATAGAGCCCAAAGTTTGCTTTGAATAGAAGCTGAAGTGCCTGTAAGTTCTGGCTGCAGAAAAACCATGGATGTAGTCAGACCTCTTGCAGGAGAAGTCAAATTACATCCTTGGATTGGGAACCAGACATTTTAGAGCTGAGACAGAAAATCATTAGAAATAAAGACAGAAGACCATGAAGGCCAGGACTGTGACTGGAAGAAGTTAAATAACCTCCTGAAACTTTGACAGGCCAGCAACCTCCTCCACCGAAATATTAGAGATGTCTCTTCACGAAAAAAAAAAGTGTATTTGAGGGCTTGAGAGAGGTCTGCCTTCAGGAATCCCTTTGTCCATTTGCCCAAAAGTCTCAGTATCAGTTACAGCCTGTGAAACACTCAAAGCTTTCTGGGGTCTCTTGGCCAGCAGATTCCCTCTCTCTACTTCCAAGGATTATTTTTTCCCCATTAGAATACAAATTTTGGACAATTTCCCTCTCATCACGCACAAGAGTAACAGATGATCTCTCACTGAATTATTTTAGAAATGCATCCATGGAGTCTGTTGTCTGGGATATAGAAGCCCCATCTTTCCTACACTATATATTATCAAATACTATTAACATGGTCCAAAGCATGGAAGACTGACTTTGCCAAAGAGAAGAACCTTCCACCAGGCAACCCCAGACACCGTGAAGCACCTGCACTGGGCTTTGTATCTCTCTCAAGGGCCTCTTGCACATGGAGGACAGACTGCTGCTACTGACACCAGCTGAGGGAGCTGCTACCAGAGCTCAGGTGACAACAGCTCGCACATTTTGTGACAAAGATCCCCTGTTTGCTTGGGATGTGTGGATCCCATGCACGGCTGTGATGCTGCCTGCTGGCCTGGTGACATCTTTGGAAAAGGATGCAAAACGATGTGACAGAAGAGAAGGGCCCTGGCTGTGCTCTGCTCACCCCCGGCCCTCTGGATGCTCAGCCTGGCTGTGTCCTGGCTCCTTGCTGGGACCTGACCTGAGCATGGGCTGTCTCCCCCATTTCCTTGGGAAAAAGGGGTCCATGGGACATTTCCTGAGGTCCCTTGGCACAGACAAGCTTCAGACACGGGCTAGGGAGCTCACCACGCTGAGTCATTGCTGTCGCCTGTGTCATCGGTTGTGCTGGCATCGGATACGGGAAAAGTCATTCTGAGGATTTATTTACAAAGAAAACAAAAAGAAATCACAACCCCAGTGCTGTACAATGGGTAGCATGGAAAATACACTGCCCTGAGCCAACCGAGTATTTGAGCTGATGTTTAGTGTTCTCTTTGTGCTTAAAACTGTGCATGTTCCAGCATCTGGCCCTGGCCACCGAATATCTTGGGCAATTCAGCCCCCAGCAGTGCTCAGGACATTCTTTTGGGTTTACAAGGAATCTTTAGTGAAGCTGTACACAACGATAAGCATTAATAGAAAGGGCATTCCTCTCCCATAGCTTTAAAGAGAAGCCATTAATTCCCTTTGCAGAAATGTGTGCAATGTGAATTCCTGGAAGGGTGCGGCTGGAGGGAGAAAGGACTGAGAGACGAAAACCTGGGGGAACGGTGTCAAAAATAAAATGTCAGCTGTACATTGCACTATGCAGATTTAGAGAAACACGGTGCCTCGGGGGAAAAAAGGAGCTGATCAGCCACTGATAGTGCCCAGCTTGATCACCCTGCCACAGTCAGCCTGTTCTCTTCCCCTCTTCTTGCCCCCTGTGGTGTCCCAGCTCTGTGCCTGTGGGTCTCACCCCTGTGTCAGCTCCTGCCCTCTCCTGTTGGATGCGTTGAGGTTGACCACGACCATGGGCAGAGAGCACGTGGAGAGCAAGGAAACGCTGACAAACGTGGTGTGGTGGGAATGGGAGCATTGCCCCTGCATCCATTTGGTGCCTTTGCAAGGGAAACCACTTCTGCAGGTCGTGCTGTGAGCGCTGGTCCTGAAGCGCTGATGTGCTGCCATGCACAGGGTTAATCCCGGGCTGTGGGTGTGAGGAGGAGTGCTCCAGGACTCCTCGCCACCACCCTGTGACAGCCACTCCGTGGGGCAGGAAGGGAAGAGAGGAGCTGGGGATGTGAGCAATCAGAAAGGCAATTAACCACTGCCTCAGATAAGAGTAAAATATTCCATCTGCCTTTGTTTTAATGGCATTGATCTAAAGCAGAGACAGGATGATTGCCAGTGCAGGAGTTTATGATCTGTCTTTGCTGGTGGGAATGGCTCTCTGTCCTTGAGAGTGGGAGTGCTCCTTGTTGGTGCAGTTTATCTTCTGGTGAGTTAAGGACTTCAAGGAGATTGCTTTAACGAGGGGTTAGCAAACTTCACAGTTGTCTGCGATATTTTATTGGAGGTTGGGGAGCCTCTGCTCAAGCATCTGCTCAGGAGAATAAACAAACAGCCCTGCCACGTCAGTTATAGCTGAGCCACGGGTTTTGGGAAGGAGGTGATCGATGGGCTTCAGTTACAGACCCAGCCTGGCTCCTGGGGTGTGTCCTCCATGGCAGCTGAGAGGATGAGGAGCGTGCAGAGCCTCCCTGGGATGGAGTCCTGGCCCTCTCTGTTGCATTCGTACTCTAATATCGCATCCCAGAGGGGAGATGTGGTCGCTGGTGGTTGTTCTTCAGAATAAACATTCTGGGTCGGGAGCAATGATTAATACAGCAGAGATCTGGGAAAATATACCTCTGTAAACAGCAATGTTTTATAGCTGTGAAAGGAACTGTGCGTACCTCTGCCTGTATCCGAGTGTAATCTCCTCACAGAAACAAATCCACAGGGAATTTCCTCACTTGCAGGAAAATATTCAGTAGGCTTCATTTGGACAATAAATTTCACATAATCCGTATTTCCCTAGAATGAAGAGACAGAATATGGACTGAGGTAGGAAATTAAATGCAAGAGGAATCAAAGCAGGAGGCAGTGAGATTTCTTATGTGGACAACTTAATGAAATACGCTGGGAAACCTTAACTTTGCTATCAGTCACAGGAGAGAGAGTTTAAAACATAGATCCTGCCTGCCACAAATTTCCAATGTGATGTTGTTGTAAGAATGCTGGACAAATATATCTATTTTCTGCCTATCTCTCTCTATATATATCCCTCTCCACAGAAACACAGACGTTTGGCACTGAAAAAATGCATGTGGTACAAAAGAAACAGTGAGGCATGCAGGGTGCAAAGGGACTGGTGATGTTATCTCTTACCCGAGTGCCAGCCCTGCCAGCAGCTGGGAACAGGAGCTCCGTGGGGGTTTGAGGTCAACAGAAGAAGCCCAGATGGGTAACCTAAGAGCACAGTCTGGGCAGGAATGACTCTCACTGTACAAAGGGCAATTTCATGGTCATCTCCCTTGGAGAGATGGTGGGAGTTGGAAACTGAACTGCTATTCGTGTGTTTGAAAGCCTCTCCTCTAATATTTAGACAGAACGGTGACAGGCTGGTGTAAAAACACCCCAAAACCAGGCACCTGTATTTCTCTTTGCCAGGGAGACTTTGCTCACTGCCCTAGAGAAACTAGGCATGCAAAGTCCTTTTGTATTGTAGTTATTCTCTCTTTCAATAGATTTCATAACATGCAGGAATCTTATTTATTTACAGAATCAGAGAATATCCTGTGTTGGAAGGGACCCACAAGGATCATCAAGTCCAAATCTGAAGGGAATCACTCATATAGGGCTCAAACCCACAACCTTGGTGCTACTATCAACAACTTAATCTAGGTATATTTTTTTGCAAATAAAACAAGATTTTTCCTTGAAAAAGACTGTCTCTTTCAGAGAAAAAAATGTGGGTTTTTTCTGAGGAAAAACAAGGCTTGTGATGCGGTGTCATTTCCTCTAGGAAATATTGGGGCTGATTTCCTTCTTCTGGTTGCCTCTGCTGCCAGGGGTCTCCTGCAGTTCCCCATTGCATGAATTTCCACAGTGCTCAAAGGCAGGAAGGTCTGTAAATCCAGGAAAGAAGGAGGAAGAGAAGGAGGAGGAGAAGGTGATAATCATCCATGCTGGGTGCATGTCAACCCCATGGTTTTAAATGACTGTCTCAAATATTTATGAAAATTTAACAATTGGCTTAATAACAGGATGTTGGGAGCTGGCAAATTACCATCCTTATAATCAGAACAGGAGGTTGAGAGGAGGAGTTACATTTTGGCAGTGACAGCTGATTTCCACCTCTCATTAGAGCAATGTGACTTATTCATTTATGTTTAAGGCTGTTTTTCTTTGAAAGGATAATAGAGGAGGTGGCCCCTTTTATTAGACATTAATCTATTTTGTCTGAGCCGTTTGTGTTGATGGAGGAAGGTGCGTGAACACAGCAGCAGAGCTGGGTCCCTCTGATACCAGTCTGTTACTGGAAAAGACCCAGAACACGTCACTTCCACGGTGTGAGTCGGCTCAGGGACTGTCCCAGGACCAGTTTCATGTCTCTGTGTTGGTCTTTTTTTTTTCCACAGAAGAATGTTTTGATGTAGGTAGGACTGAAAAGGCACCAAAAGGATAAATATGGGCTGGTGTTGTCAGGCTCCAGGCAGGCACCTGAGCACTGCACCTGGTCCAGTGTCCAGCCCCCATCCCATCTGTGCACAGCGGTGTTTTGTCACCAATAACACAAATAAGGATGTCAGTCATAGAATCACAGAATCCTGGAATGGTTGGGTTGGAAGGGGCCTTAAAGAGCATCTCATTCCAACCCCTGCCATGGGCAGGGACACCTCCCACTATCCCAGGTTGCTCCAAGCCCCATCCAGCCTGGCCTTGGACACTTCCAGGGATGGGGCAGCCACAGCTTCTCTGGGCACCCTGTGCCAGGGCTTCACCCCCAGTCCAATCTTTTCCTATATCTCAGGCAGTTTAAGGGTAATTCAAGTCTACAGAGCCCTTTCTGCTTTCCTTGATAAAGTCACTACCAATGAGGGCAAAAGATCTGCTCCCGTAGAAAGAAAACACGTAATAAATCAGCTTTCTTAGTGACATTTCCCAACCAAGCAATCCTTGCCAGTGAAACTCTGTTCCTCTTACCTGGTGCAACCCTCCCAAGCAGGGGACTGGGAGATGTGGTGGGCAGCAAAAGCTCTGCACAGCTCCCAGGGTGTTCTGCAAAGCCAGCTCAAAGGTCTGCGCAGAGACACAACAGAGATAAAACAGAAAAAAGGGTGAGCGGCAGCCTGGGCTACCAAAGGTGTGGGGTCAAAATGAGCAACAATCGCACACACTTCTGGAGCACAGCCTTTGAAGGGAAAGGGCTGTATTTTGACTGAATTCTGGCTGAATTTTCACTGAATTTTCACTGAAGGATTCTGCGGTGCCCCTCTGCTGTGGCCCCAGAATCAATGGTTTGGCCAGAAGCCTCTTGCTGCAAAACAGCAGGACATAAAGCAGTGCAAACTGCACAGTAGAAAGCTCAAAAAAAACCCCTGAAAAATTGGTATAATGTTCATCCAAATAGAGGCTCTATTCTTTGAGTTATATTTAAAGATAAGTAAAGACCAAACTTGTGTCTTCATCACTTCTATAATATGACCTGAAGCCAAGAATGTGGGCTGAGCAATTTAGAAGGAAGGAGAAAATCCTGAAAAATCAGATTTCTCCAGTTTTATATATGAGCTAAAGAGCCTAGAGAAGAAGGCATCCTGGTCTCTGAGGTCCAGCACCTTTTGATGGATGACAGATTGACTGTCTGTAAAATGCTGTAAAATATCCTGTCTGCTTTATCTTGGGTGGAGCAATAAGGGAAGGAAAGTCACAATAGCTCTCCTCCCTTTATCAAAATAGTCTGTGCCTATCTAAGAATCAAGGATAAATTAATCACAGGGCTCCTCTGGGATTTGGGCTGCTGCTAGAAGCCCAAATGTGAATGTGCATGTTTGAATATCATCCAAGCATTTAACACCCTCCAGTTTGGAGAAGGTGTCTGTGCAGCATCGCTCCAATCAGTTCGTGTGCAGCCTCATCAAATGTGTAAACACTGCATTCCTATTTTTTTTTTTTTTTTTTTTTTTTTGTTAGACTCNTTTTTTTTTTTTTTTGGAAGCCTCTCCTTCCTCTCACATCCGTTTTTTACAGCCCTCACCTCCTCCACCACTGCTCTCCCGTGGAAGATCCAGCACCTCCCCAGCCCTGCAGCCTCCCCGAGCCCCCAGTGCAGGCAGGGATTATTCGGGGTTATTTGCAGCTGATACCATCTGACCCTAATTCACTATGAAGTTGTAACTTGTGTTCGGTCAAAGGTTAGGATTGAAGATCTTGGAGGTCTTTTCCAACCTTAATGATTCCATGATTTTATGAACTTGCCCATTGCCTTCTCCAGGACTCCAGGGAAAGGGGTGGAGGTGACAAGTCCTGCGTTTGAACAGGGATGTGCACACAGAGGTGTTCATGTTTGGGGGCATAGCATCTCCAGAAGGAGGGAGGGAAAAAAAAAAAGCAAAAAACCAAAGCACATTTTCTCATGATTTATGCAACTGATACGAAATATTTGTTATACATTTCCTTTGGGATGTATTTTGCTTCCAAACCTGCGATACCAGCTGATAATGAGTTACACATTTATTTTGAAACAGCCCAGGCCGACGCTAATTGGAAGCACGTTCTGTTTGACTAAGCAGGTACAAGAACTCTGAAATATTCACTGCCATTTCACAGGCTTCTGCAGTGGTATTAATCAAAGCACTTTTTCTAAGCTAAGAAAAAGTCAACACAGAAGTGATCAGGTATGATACAGGGTAAAGCAACAACCAAGCAGGACCATGCAGGGAGATCTTTTTCTGGGACTGTTACGTTTTCATAAAAAATAAAATCAAAAAGCTTTCAACTGGGACTAGTAAATTTCTCATTGCCAGATGAAAACTTCTAGCGATTTCAGGAAATGTCAGGTTCTTTCCCCCACAGAAAGCAGGTCTTATTTTTGGAACAAAAAATTTCAAAAGAAAGGAAAAAGGATGATTTACATTATAAGCCTGGCTGGAAATTTGTGACTATTTCTTATACGTGTCCTTTCTGGGTTCTTTAGCAATCATGTTGCATCCACATTAACTCATGCTGTGGCCCAGTGACAACTGAGATGCAGAAATGGAGACACAACCAAGTTCTGGCAGCTGCTGAAACAAAGCCAGAGCAGTTGAAAGCCTGAAAATACTGTTTTTCATCATCATCATCATCATCATTTGCATTACATTATCCTGCACAATCACACAAACTAAAAACTGCAACATGTGAGGAGCCTATTCTCTCTCTTGGGACAGGATTTAATATGATCTAAAGCAGGTCTGTGGTCACAGTCATTATGCAGAAAAATAATTAAACATTCATGGCCAGGAGAGTGACACACAAGAACAACCCTTGGGGTGGCACAGTAAGTGTAGAAAACTGTGACAGCACTGTGCTAAAAGGATACTCAGCTCTTGAAGTTTTAAAGCCTTGAGAATCTAGATTTTTTAAAGAAAGCAGAGGGATCTGCCTTTTATCACTCTCCTATTTATGTAGCTAAATGGACAAAAATTATATACAAGAGTGTGGAGGATGTAGGAAATGGCGAAAATGGATTTAGAGAACTACTTGACAAACATTACTGGAGGCAGCAACAGCTGCACTGAAAATCAGGTTGCTATGATGAAGGAGAGGAAATGGGCAGAATAAGACTTCTGCTGGCAGACCTTACAATCACATCCCTGACACCCCAAGCTGTTCATGTGCATTGAAGTTACCCAGCCCTGTCACAGAAATGTGGCTTTTGTGGTGGCGTTCCATATGGGGAATCATCTGCTCATTGCAAAGTTACAGCTGGGTTTTTCCTATCACCACATCTTGCCGAATACTTGTGGGGGAAAAAAGTAAAAGGATGTTCCCTAACAGATTTATCTTAATTTTTCAGGTGTTAGGACAATGTTTCCTTCTCCAAATATAAGAATAAAATGTGGTGGTTTCTTCTCTTTGCTCTTGAAGGAAAAGAGTTTGGCAAAGTTTCGCTCCAGCAGGAAACTTTCCTGCCTGCCTAAGTCGCAAAAAGGGCTTTTCCCCTCTACTACGAGTAGAATTTAATAAACCAGTGAAACCTTTAACCACACAGGTTGGAGGAAGAAACCAACAAAGAGGGATTTAAGGGGGAACCAGGGCAAGACTTGCTGGCACAAACACGCGTGCAGGGATATTATGTAAACAGGGACAATACCTCTGCAGAGGCATCATTAGATCCTGCACAGATCTATGTCCAGGGATCCACCGACTGTAAAAAAATCCAGGTTGCTTGGTACTGCTGGGCTGGCTCCAAGCCTTGGAGAAAGACAGAGAGATCTCCAGCAAGGGAAATTTCCACAAAACAGCCTTGTGAGGACATCCTGCTCTGGCTCCACCACATTTTTTTCCAAGAAAAGCAGCGAACAGCCCACACCGAGCGCCGAACAACGTAGACCTCAGAAAAGTAAATAAAAACAAGCAGGAGAAAGAAGCCTTCGGAAATTTGAGGAAAGCAGGGAAAGGAGCAGCCCAGTGGAAGGCACCACAGGACTTGAAGAAGTCCAGTCTGCTATTTGTTCCTTGCACCAGAGTAAATGCAATGAAACTGTCCCTAGGAGAAAGAAATTTGGCTGGCACAACAATGTTCCTGTTTGCCAGCATGGGAGGCTTGGTGAGGACTTCATCACCAGACAGCAGGAACTTTCCATTTGAAAGCAAACTGGGAGATTGACCATGATGGTGGAAGTCCTTCCTGAAGGAACAAGGCATTGTGCACCCCCAGCCCCTTGGGAGATGGATGCAAGCCCGTGGGATAAAATGTCTATTTCCAAACACCACATAAAGACACTCCAGACCGAGGGACATCTCGATGTCACACACGTGGCGGTGAACGCACGACTGGACCTGCAGGTGACATCAGAAAAGGACATCCTCCAAGAAAAGCAGCACAGGCTCGAGTACTGTGCCTTTAAATAATAACGTCTTCTCCAGCAGATGATTTTAATAAGCCCAGGCACATGTGTTGTAACCCCTTGATGCAGTACAATATGAATAACCAAATAAAAGATCTCTCCAGATTTTAAGATTTACTGTTTGCGATGGGAAGAGGCCAACCAGATGACATCATTATATTTCAAATGTGAAATACTGCCAAGTTTGGTAATTCTAAACTAGAGAAATTGATCCTCTATGTTTTTGCAGAAAAACGATTTTTGGGTTTGGGGGTGATTTTTTCACTTGTTATTTATGTAACTATAATGTTCATGTTAAGCAAACTTGAATTTGACTTAAAACTAAAGCCAGAATACCTTATGTTACAGATTATTTATTTTCAGCTATCTGTTTAGCTGGAAATAATTGAGTTTGACAATTTATGGGTTAAAGAGTCAATGGATTGTGTTGGATAACTCAGAAAGAGCCAATTTCTAGCTCTGGCAAAACCATACTTGGCTTAGATGGGAGTCTGCCTGATGAGGATGTCAGGATCTTGGTCCCTGTCTGGAAGATACTGCTTCATTTGCCTCTGAGGAACTAAAATCCATACAAGACATAGCAAAACCACCCTTTTCATCTGAGACATCTGCATTTCTGGGGGGATAAAGCCATGATAATACTATATTATGTTGACATGCCATCTTTCTTCAGGGACTCTGCATCTCCTCATGCCTCGTGGCTGTTTCAAACAGCCCCTTCAATGAGGTCCCCTGAATGTTCTTCAGCCACTGCAGAGCTGCTCACACCGAGCCCCCACAAGGTTAAGCCACTTGCCCAAGACTGCAAAGTGATTCACAGGCAGAGCTGAAACAGAAAACCACAAAGCTCTTTTCCCACACCCCTGCACACCACTTCTTTTAGACTGTTTGTTGATGATGTGAACAATAACAGTTGCAAAGTTTTGTACTGCAGACAACGCCAGTGACTGTTTTTCTGTTTTTCTTTTAACTCAAATACTTAAAATCTTTTCTTTTCCACTGCAGCAAAGGGTTCTGAAATTTCATGTCATAGCAATGCTTGCAGACAAATCCATACCCTTAGGGCCAGGAAAATATTCTATTTTTACAGCACACATAAGTATATTTATTAAAGCAGCCATATAAACATGGAATTATGTTGGATCTGTTTTCTTCAGAGCGGAAGCTCCAAGTGAAACTCTCATGGTTCACCCACCACAACAAAACAGGTCCTACTTAAATCTCAGTGCTGTGGCTGCTTTGGTGTATTATCTGCCATGTCTGACCCTTAAATACCAATCCTCCATCCCGGCTGCCAATCCAGGAGGTGGGACACACCAGGTCCCACTCATCCTGAAATCCTGCAGGCCTCCAGCGCTGCTGCACGGATGGGTTTTCTTGTTGGCATCCATCACCAAGGGGTAAGGTGGTGGAAAATGGTTTCCCTCTGGTGGAAAATGGTTACCTCAGCACCGAGGAAGGGTTGGTCTGAGGTGACCTTCTCTGGCAGGACCCTGAACTCCATCCCATCTCGGACAGGGGATAAGTTCCTGGTGGACGTGGCGCTGGGAAGAGCGCCTGGAGCGTGCCCGCAGCTTGGAACCAGCAGCAGCAGCAGCAGCAGCAGCAGCGGGCCAGGCCAGAATAAGCACAGGAACTGAGAAGCTCCAAAGGGAGGTTTTTGGGGCCAAGAGCTGGTTGGGAACAGCACTTGGCTCTTGGAAGCAGAGGAGCCTTTCCGGCTCTTTGATTCCTGGTGCGCGGAGGGAAGCGGGAATTCACAGCTTCACGTGGAAGGAGCGGCCCACACCACCCCCAGCTCCCGTTCCAGGCAGGCATTCCTCTTCCCACCAGCCAAGCAGGGAAAGAAAGGAGGACAAGGGAGGGTAAACAAGAAGTGCTAAGCCCAGAATTTTGGCGAGCTGCTTCAGCCAAAAAAAAAAAAGTTCGAAAGCCTCTCTGGTTACAGCAAAAACCACTGCAGGAACCGTGGGTGAGTTCAAACCCGGGAAGGTTTTTGCAAGACCAGTTTTGAGGGGGTTTGGGGTGGTGCAGTTCACACACCCCAGGGACCAGTGCCTGGGAAGGAGCTGGGCCAGTTTTAGTCATGCTGGCTGGTGTGGAGACATCCAGGGAACCTTGTGTGGTGCTGCTCTACTCTTTTAGGTCCTCTCAGTCTTAGAAGCTGGTTTGCCAGAAGCACACAAGTTTTGGTGGCCCAAAGACCTTGCTGTTGTCAAAACCATCCTTAGAGGGTGAAGTTTGGGATTGCCCAACTCTTGGGCATGGAAAGAAACAAAAATATTTGCGGCTTTTTCTTGAATATGGATTTTTTTCTGCCCAGGTACGTGTTCCACAGATCTCATAGTGGATGGAGATTTGGGATGAGACAAGCAGAAAAATCTCTGTTCCTGCACTCCTTCTGCACTCCCAGGTCTTCTGCTAGTCAAATTGTTGGTTGATATGGGAATCTGGCAAGTTGACCTACTGCCTCATGCTTTAACCAGAGAGTGTGAAGGCACTTAGGTACCTCACAGCACTCAGAATCCACTGGTGGCTTGGCAGAAAGGTCCCCATGAAGCAAAAGAGTGAAGAACGCAGAAAATCCTGAATTCACACATCCAAACGAACTGGAACACAACTCCAGAAAGTGGTAACTAAAAAATTAAAACACAACTTTTAGTAAAAAGATCTTTTAAAAAAAAGCATTAAGAAACATCAGGGACAGATTCTCCCGCACAGCTTTATTTTTAAGTGGATGTGTAGAGGAAGGAGGCCAGGTTTGCTGACATAGAATATCACAGTGGGAAAAGGCATCCCACTGGGGAAGAATTTCCCAGTGAGGGGAAGATGAAGGGGCTACAGCAAAGCCCTCAGAGAAATCACTGTTCCTTTCCAATAGCAGGGCCTTTATTTGTCCTTCTTCTACCCAGACATGGATCCGGGTGCACTCCATGAAAGCCCAAATGTTGCCTTCAAGTGCTGCCCAAACCAAAACACAGCAGGGAAGATGAAGGAAGGAAAGGCAGGACAACCCTGCATGCCAAGCCAAAGTCCTCACACACCTAAATTCTGTCTGTGTCACAAAGGGAGAGTAAATCTGAGGATAAATGGGTCAGGGACTGCAGTGGGAGGGTGTTTACAGCCAGGAGGATGCTCCCATTTAGCACTGCATTTTTGTTTATGACAGCTTTCAGATTAATTTTATTTTGCAAATAATCATGGCTGGTTGCCCAGCTTTTAACACGGGTCGGGTGGCGTTTTGCATTTCAGCAGGAGCCTTGTATTTCGTGGTGTCCAACTAAAACATGTCATGTGGTCAGAAATGTGTTTTCCCTATTTTAAGAGGAGCAGCAGAAGGAAACTTGGAGGAGCTTCTGTTCCCTTTTTTTTCCCTGTTCTATTGGATGACTGAAAAAAATGAAAGAGAATCAGTTCCTGTGTGAATGTATCCCTTTGGACTATTTTTGAAACACAATATTTAGAGCTGTGCAGAGAATGGATTTTTTAAAAATTTGGCTGACAAACCAGACAAATAAGGAAAAAAAAGTTCATTTCAGATTGACTAATCTGCTTTGTATGACTGCAAATTAATGATTCTCTTTCATTTTCACATTTGGATTGTTATTTTCTTAGCCTTTGGAAAAGAGTTGGAGTTGTTTGTTCAGAGGGAAAAAAATCTCCAAAAAGAGCAGGGAAAAAAATCTATTTAAACAAGGGAAATGTAATATATGAAAGTTATTGCACTTCCTCCCTGATTTGCAGGTGAAACTATCTGGAAGTTGCCTGATTAATTTATCATCTCAAAAGAATATTTTAGCAAATTTTCTTCTCAGACAAAACTCCAGTAAATTTCCAATAATGAGAAGATGGATGTGGTGTTGTTTTCCAGATAAATGTCCCATTTTAGGATTAATAGGATAACACAAAACAATTTTTCAGTGTTTCCTTAACTAGTGATGTCAAAATATTGAAACCACACATTCAGGGCTGGGTAGTGAACCTCCAGCAAAATCTCACCAGCTTGAAACGAAAACACGGCCAGAGTGCAAAACCTTTCTGCAGTTCAATTTCCTTTTTGGGGCACTCACAAATCAGTCACAGATGCAGCCACGTCTCCTCATCTTTCAGGTGTGGAGCCGTGTGTGACTGCAGTGGACATTCACAGCCCACCTTGACTGCAAAGAACCCCAACACCTGAGGCTCGGCAGGATCGTCTGCTTCTCTTTTTGTTCTTCCTGCTGCTGTCCAAGCTCCGCACTTTGGAAAAACAAGGGGAAAATGGTATAGAACCTCATTGAAATAAAATAATGGTGTGCACTGGACTCCAGGTTGCCAAAGCAGGATTTCTTGGAGGTGTGTGACCCAAGCCAGGTCGCAGATGCCTCTTACTCTTCCCTCATGACATCACAGCCCAGGGTGGAATACTCTGCACCCTCCCCACCAAGGTGCTTAGGAGAAAGAATGAGCCCTCTGGACATTTCTAAGCTGTCAGAATAGGATTTGGGGAAGCAGGGCAGGTTTTAATGAAGCAACCCTCATCACCAGGGGCCTGCATCTGAGGAATGAAAACACCAGGAACACTTCCCCAAACTGTCTCCGTTCCAGCACCCAGGCCCCTGTCAAAGCACCAATATTCTGGAACATCATCTGCTCGCGTGAGGTTCGAGTTAAACCTTTCCAACACGTTCTTCCTGTCAGCAGCTGCACACAGCCAGAAATTAATATCTAGAGAGTGCACAAGAAGAAGCTAACCACAATTGGTGTTAATTTGGAGGTGTTAGATTTTAGGGTCCGTGAGATTAAACTCCCCTGAACGGACCTCAGCTGTGGCACCAAGTCAAACGCAGCACTTTGTGTGAGGTGTGTGAACTTGAGGAATTTGAACCGAGAGTCACGAAGACACCAAGACACACGAAAACCCACATAAATGGCTAAAATAATTTTTAAAAAACCCTCCTCTTTTTCCACATTATTTCAGTGAGTATTTTAATGGAATTTTGGATTACATTCAGCTAATGCTTGGAAAGGTTTTTGGATGTTTTACTGTCTTAACCATATGTCAGTACTTCGGTCCTTCTCCGTTAGATTCAAATTGTCTACAAACCAGTAAAAAGTTCAATCAAGTGTCCCCAGAAAGGGACAAACCCAGCAGTATGAGACCAACACAGTCCCTTTTTAGCTCCCTTTTTTATTTTAACTTCCTGGTGTGCTAATACAATTACTGTCCATGGACACGGAGCCTTTATTTTAGGGAAATCTTGGAGTGGATTGAAAACACAGTCCTCGCCTTCTCCCTGAGAAAACATTTATGCTTATTTTATGGTTGGGTAGTTGTTCAAATGCCCATGCAATGCATCCAAGGGGGATGGTGTGTGGGAAGAGCAATCCCAGCTGCTCCAGGAAATTCTCCCTGTGCAAATTGGTATGGAGAGGGCAGGGTGGGGTGGCAGAAATGCACAGCTCTCACCTCCCCCAGAGGGGCTTTTCAGCTTGGAAGAGAAGAAGAGCTCCTTCAATTTTTTGGTGTGTTTTTCCTGGAGGATCCTGGCACAGCTTTCCTTCGCTTTACCTCTCCTTTTCAATTTACAATAAATTAATACAGCTACTGCTATTATTGAAATGATATTTGAGCAGCCCGGGGAGGGTATTTAAGAGGAGCTGGCGACATCCTGAGTCTCACACAACCTTTTACCCTCACATCTGTGTGTTTTCATCAGCCGAACTGGGAGTGAGTGGAAAGACTCACACAATTACCAGCTTTTATGTATGAAATGACCCACGTTAGTGAGTCCTGTGCCAATTAGCTGAGGCACAGCTCGGTGGTTCCAGCTCATCCACGCAGCACACAGCACCTCATCCTCCCAGCCCTTCCCCTCTAATCAGGGCTTGTCGTTTGGCCACAGAGTTTGGTCACAATTTGTAAACAGGACGCGTTGCAACATGAAAATCTGGTTGTGATCTTCCCACGTGATTTCAGGGGCACAACATTTCTCTCTTAAGCAAGGGGAGGAGGTGAATTTTTTTCTGGCAGGTCATGAGTATCTAAACACCGTTGTGTGTGCAGCAGAGTGATGGCCCAGTGAGCCCCGGGAAAGCCTGAGCCATCATCTTGGGATTAATGGCCAAGAATTCCAGAGTCAGTGCACTGCATCCAAGTTTTAACCAAAACTCATCCAGGCTGCTTTGCTACTTCCCATGGAGCAGCTGGCACCTGCTTTGCAAAGGGTCCCACGCAGTCCCCTCTCTCTCAGAAGTGTGCAATTACAAAAGAGCAATTCCCTCACTAGAAAAAAATATGGATGGGTCTCCTACACTTCCATAGGACCTCTGTCCCTGAATTGCCCCCTCATTGCTCCTGCTCATCCCACACTTCCCTGTGCGCCTGAGAAGCACCTTAACCTGTCACTGCCTGTCCTCAGGCGCAGCATCTCTGAGGATGGCACCATCAGGATGGCCAAGAGCTGGAGAGGGCTCAGCTGCTTCCTGCACAGCGACCGCTCCCTCAGCAGGCACTGTGGTGTGAGACACGTTCCAGAGCAGCTCCGGGAGACAGCAGAGCGTCCTCCAGCCTGCAAAGCTCAGCGCCATCCATCTGCTCCCTTTGGCACCCCCGTGCTGCCTTTTGCAGGACACGTTCCCCAGCATCCCGGTGCTTGCCAGATTCTCTGTCACTCATATTCTTCCCAGGTACAGCAGAGTTGTGAATTCCCCTCAGACATTGCAGTGCCTTGAAGGTCTCCTGCTTCAGTAGCCTTAGCGGGGTTTGACAAATGGAGTTACTGATGTGAGGAGGAAAACAGATGCTTTGCTTTGTTTTCCAGCGAACAATGATGTTATTTCTACAGAATGACCCGACAAGAAAGCAAAATCCTTCCAAATCTCAGAGCACTAACCTGCAGCTCCAGCAGTGTGTGGCTTTCCCTCGATCCCACTATCAGCCAGAAAAATAAATACGTGAAGGAAACACAGGTAAAACTGGCAGGTGTGATGAATGAGACCTTTGTCAATGGATCCACTTCCCTGCTCCTTAACAATACACAAGGAAGACTTGCACATGGTGAGAGGTTCATGGTGTCCCTCTTGAATCAGTGGGGAGAAACAGGGGAATTTAAGGTGTGGTGGCTGCTGCAGAGGAAGTGGTTGAGGTCCTTTAGGTTCCTTGTTTCTCTTTATTCACTCCAAGGATTGTCAGCTCAGGTTTTGCCATCAGCACATGCTGATCAGGCGAGACACACAGTTTAAGGCTGAGGGGCAGGCTGTGTTCTGGGGAGAGCTTTCTGCCTCATCGCTCCAAATTTTGCTGGAAGAAATTGTTGCCTCCCTTTCTAAACCATGAAAATGATACTAGGGCAGAGTGGCAGCTCTTCCTGATGACTGAGGTGAGAGTGTAAAATATGGCAAAAAGAATAAAGTCTGAGATTTAATAGGAATAAAATGTAACAGAGCAGTAAGTCCTGCCCTTTTTTGTGTGCAGCTGTAAGCTGTGTGTGATTGCACAGGTGACCGAAGGTGTATTGGTCCCTGACTGCTAAACTGATGTCATGCATGAATCTGTAACAACATTTTAAATTTATGACACCAAAATAGGATGAAGCCTCTCCTTGTCTCAGATGTCGTTTTACTTGCTGTAAGTTCCTTTGTTCTACTCCTGCAGTTCTTCAATGCCTTTCACTCCAAATGGGTCTAAATCAGAGAAATTTAAGGTGGAATCGTGGCTTTCTAATCCAATTGTAAGGCTCTATTTAATTGCTTTTTGGAGGCCCAACTCGTGATGATTTCTTGATTCCAGCATCTTTGTGTCAGCATGGAACAAAGTTAAATTGCATTTCCTGTCAGAACAGTTGCAGAAGGAGTCTGGTGGACATCAGGTGATGCTGAGAGGAGAGAAGGGACTTCTCTGTTTTGGGAAGATGGAGGGGTACCATGGTCCAGCAGCTAAGTTGTGGTGCCTCCAATAAAACCCCTGAGCTCCCTCTGCCCTTTTGACTTGCCTCTGCAAACAGGGAGGGAAGGAGCCCTTCTTTGCAATTTGTCTCATGTTTCTTTTTCATCCAAGGAATGGATATGAAAATACAAGGCTTGCCACCAAGAATGGATGTACATTTGGGCTCTCTCAGACGATCATTCATCTCAGGTTACCAAAAGAATACAGGTAGCTGAGTTTTGCTGTTTGAAAAGGGCCACATTTTCAAACACAATTGCTTCAAATCTTCCTCTTAACTAGCTGCTGATTTCTGTGCTTACAAAATCAGGCAAGGTTTCTCAGATAAACCAAGCAACTGAGTTACATTCCCAGGCAGGGAAGATGTTGTTATTGGATTATGTCTTGCCAAACAATGTCCAGTCTTGCAGTCTCTGGGCTAAATGAACAACGATTTCCATGGAAAATAACCTAGGTTCCTTCTCTCCCTGAGCTTACTCTAGAGCTGTCCATTGGAAGATGTACTGCTGGGAAAATACTACAAAAAAGGTTCCCAGGAATACTCATTTTAATGCCTTACTGAAGGTACTGTAACTGGTCTTATGTTCTTTTAAAGTTTCTCTTTCCAGTAATGAACGCATTTACTGACAAGAACAATTATAGAAGCAACACATTAATGGAAAGATATTTTACAACACAAGTATTTATATTGGAAACTTGGCACTAAGTGGCGTGTTCCTTTGATCGTGGAATGAAGTTGTATTAGGCTCTCCTGTAAATCTAGTGGCTAACAAAAACAGAACTAAAAACTCAGATGGTATCTGGATATTGATAAGAAAAACTAACAGGTGAACAATTATTTGTGAAAGAATTTGGTACTGATTAAGAGGGGTGATGATGCTCTTTGATTATTCCAGATAAGGAAAGAAAGAAAAAAGGATTGTCCAGTGGATGAATGATTTGATTGATGCTGTTTGTATCTGATGAAGAGACATTTTTAGGGGCAGGAACAGAGTGTGTTGTGCATATCTGGAATACTACCACAGCAGTTACGGCGAATTCAAAGATGAACACTCAGCATCAGAAAACATAAAGTTCATCTTGTGCTGTATGAAGGCTCCTGCATTAGTCAGAGTGTCTCCACTGATTCAGATGGAAATAGGGCTGTTTATGGTCATTATGACTAATCATTTGAATAGGGAAAAAAAAGATCCCACTGAACCAACCAAAAAAAAAAGCCAGCGGTGCAATCCAATTACCACCATCAGCATAAAGAATAAAAGCTAAGACTTAACACCTTGGAAAGGGCAATCCAGACAATTTTGTTAATATGGACACAGTGATGACTTCTCAAATGAAAAACCAACTCAAAACAAACCCCAAACCCTATAATTAAATTCAAACAGAGCAAAAGTATTTTAAAATCTGCCCCATCTATGCAGTATAATCAAAAATCTGGCCAAAAAGCCACTTAAACCAGCTTGGTTGTTGTATCAGTAATTACTTAACTGGTTAACCTCTAGTCCTGCAAGAGTAAAAAGAGGGGCACCTACTTGAATTGATAGGAAAAATCTCAGTTAAAGGTTTTTTGATTTAAGTTTTCTTTTGCAGGGCCAGTCAGATCTCTGCATTAAATCAATGATAGGAAATGGGGAAAAGAGGAAAAAAAAGGGCCAATTCTTTCTGCTGTTAAAAATGCCTTAGCAGCTTAGCTGGGCAGATGGGAATTATGCATAGGAGAAATTGTCTGGTCACGAGGGGTAAGATGAGAAATCTGGCAGTGAGCAACAGGGGGATGGAGGTTCCTGACTTGTTTTCAGATGATGTTGAACTCCGTGGGCAGCACATCAGGCTGATCAGCCACTGAGATGGACCAGATCTAAATTCCAAACTCCACCTAAAACCCAGCACAGGTCTTGACTGAAGAGCTGGTGAGGGAGTGCAGTGGTGGACAGAAAGGGTAAGGAATTATTCACGAGGGCAACTGAAGCTTTCCCCCTTTTTGCCTATTTGAAAGCTGCTTCTCCTCAGACACAACAAAAGTGGAGAGAGGTTAAATCTAATAATTTCAGAGGGCCCGTGGCCAGAAATTCCAGTGGATGCCTAACACCACCTTGTCAGCTCCACTTCATACTTACAGTCAACAGTTTTTCATGAAACATGTTGAGATTTTTCAAGTGCTTCATTTTTTGCTGTAGAGTGGAAAACAATCTTTCTGTGTAACAGGCTGGCTTTTCAAACACTTCCGCCCGATCTGAAAACATGTCAGTATTTTCCCTCTCAGCAGATAAGGAGATACTTTTGTTCAGTCTTTATCTTCCATCTGTCCCCCAGCCTGGTGGCACGTGAAGTGGGGTGTGGAAAAATGTGGGGCTAGAGGGAAATTAAAGCCTATTTTGTGTCAGCCCAAAGGTATCATATGCCCACCTTTTATTTTCTGAGACTGACAGGTGAAGGTGCAGTTGCTTTTCTGCTGTTGCCTGCCCCAAATCTCCCCCTCCCTGCATTCCTGAGCAATATAAACCTCGCAAAACTGGTTTTCCAGTCTTTTTCTCTGTGATGCAAAGCTGGGGCTGCCAGGTAACTCCTAAGGACTGCACACAAAGCCTTTAACCTTTTTACCTCCTCCTGATGTTTTAAAATTGCTTTGGAGTGACCATAAAAGAGAAGAGGAAAAGGGCACAATCTTGAAGAAGACCTCATGCATGATTCCAGTGTTTTCTCCAAAGGGAATCAACACAGAAAGTCTCTGTATCATTTATGCATTACTTAATTTCCTCAGATTTCCCTGAGATTACCTGAGACCGGAACTATAAACCTTTCACTTCCCCCTTTTTACTTCTCCCCCACTAAAGTATTTATTTCTCCAGAGTTTGGGGCTTTGTGGTTGTGGCATCTTCAGAAGTGGAGTCAATTTCCCACGAAGAACCCACCAACTATCGGGCTACAGATGGCTACATTTCTTTACAACATTTGGATAAACTCTCATTCAACTTGCTTTTTTAGCATTTTTACAATGTAGTTATTTGGAAAACAGAATGTTGTATCTTACCAGCAACATCTGAAAACAGAGATTGAGCAATACGAGCATTATAGGACTCGATTTCAAAAGAATGCATGCAGCAATTATTCCAGGCTGCATTAAATTACAAAAATTGAGAAAAGCTGTGACCTAGATATTTCTTCTATTCAAATATTTTTCATTTCAAGACTCTACTTCTTTTTTTCCCAGCCTCCATTTTGTAATGAAAGAAGTATTATTTTGTTGGTAATGTTTTTTATCTTTGCAAACCCATTATGCTGTATTAACAGGTTGCAGGGGATAGTTAAACACAACAGAGACATCTGTGGTCCCAGCAGAGCAGAAAAACAGATTTTGGAACAAAGATACCCTGTAAACCATTGGGAGTTATACAAAACAGACAGGGGAGCTATTTAAGTGAGGAAATCTGATCTGGATCCAGAGCCAAAATTAAAAGGCTGGAAAGCTCAAAGAGCAAAAATTGACTATGAAATGTTATCTGTGCAGGAGGGGATTAGCTATGAGTTGAATTATATTAAAGTACACTCTATGCTAAGGAAAAGTTCTGATACACATCTTTTTTTATAGCAAAAGCGGTCAATTCTCAGAGACTCAGAACTCAAAAAGCAATATCATACACAACAAATAAAAGAATTGCTCCATATATTCAGAAACAAATAGATTTTTGGGTGTAATTGAGTGCTTTAGAAAGGGACAAAATACTCAGACAAAATTTAACATCCTTTCATAATAGTGTGTAGAACTGAATGAAAAACACCAAACACAGGGACATTGTAACTGGAATAATTACTCTGGATCCGTATTGGCTGGGAAATTATGTGGTGAGCCTTTTTATTTTTTTTTTTTTTAATCTGTTCCTAAATAATATTTAGCAACATAGGCCTAAATTCATCTCTGGATTAATCACTACAGGATAATGACTGCTGACTTAAAAATTTCAGTAAATTGCAATTTACTGAAACGTTACTTATGTCTACAACAAAGCCGAGTAGTCACTGTCTGTACACACACTGCCTTGCCTCAGCTGGTTTATCAGAAATCATTAATAATTCTCTTATAATTTCTCCTCCATCCTGTTGAAACAGTTTTGCCAATGCTTAATTGCATCACTGCAGTTCAAAAGCAATTTTCCCTGGGATTTCATTGCCTCTTTGAAGCATCAACGGGTGGAAACGCTACTCCTTGCACCACACCTAGCACGGTCGAGGCCCAGCAGAAATGCTGCTGTGTATTTGGGATGGAGACACTCAGATGGGGGCTCTCAGAGAGGCTTCAAGCCTTGCACTCCTCTCCCAGAGCCAGAAGTGTTCTTGGCTGCTCCCTCTGCGGCTCAGGGACCCCAAGGTGCAGCTCCTGTGCTCCGTGGGCACAGCAGGAATGGATGGAGCTTCCTCACCTGCCTCTGCAGATGAGAGGAGAGGGTAGAAGAGCTAATCCCTGAAAATTTAATCCCTAAATTGGATGCACCAATTTCCTTCCCACCTACCCCCGGCTAGGAAAGCCCTTATGAGTGACAGCAAGAGAAGCTGTCTGCAAAAAGCAGATTACTGCAAGAAATATTTGTGATTGGCACAAAAACCCAGCCATTAAAAACAGTTGTCGTCACTAGAAACCATGGGCAAGAGGAGAAAGACGCCAAAGGACCAACAGTGTTCCAAGAGGAAGCATTATCCTTGTGCCACCAGGATTATCCCAAAACTGAGCTACACGATGTAGCAAATCTGTGGTGATTTGCACTGGGAGAAAAGAAAAATCATCCTACAGAGTTGATTTCTGGAGACCAGAAGATCCCAGCCCCGTGCCCACAGCTCCCCCAGAGCTGCAGGTAGGAAATATTTTCCTACCTCCCGAGTAATGGCTTTACCCACTCAAAATAGATTTTCAGTATAAATACGTCCTACGTGAACCGAAAGCATTTAGGCTTGAAAGAGCCATTCACGTCTATTAAGTCAGACAAATGATTGAAATTTAACATTAAAAGTGCAACTCCACACCTTGTACCATTTATCGACAGGAAATTAGGAACAATTAGATCTCTGTAAAACAAGGCAAAACCATGATTGCTGAGGGTCAGGCTTCAGGAAAACCGTGCAGAAAGCTCCACAGCAGAAATTCTTTGCAGGTACGTTGCTTTACACTTATATTGTGCATGTGGTTCCAGCCACAGTCAGGTAAAATGGACAAAACCAGATTCCCCCACCAGCTGCAATAAATTCAACCCTTTTTCTCCCCCAGCCTCCTGTTATAAACAAGCAGAAATGTTGCACAGAGCAGACACTCTTCTGCTCTTTTATGGGCGTTGCTGTGCTCTGGAATGGAAAGAGGACTGGCAAAGATTCCTTGCAAGTACCGAAATGAAAGCAGGAGAATTAATTTTATGCAACTCGCTGTGTGTACTTCTGGAGTTTTAATGCTTTCCCATTCTGAGAGCTCACAATGAAACACCTTGTGTAAATATTGCAAGCTCCTACCTGGAATTCTCACAATGAGCTGTCAGCAGATAAACTTTCACCCATAACTTTCTGTAAATGGATGAAGTTGGGAACACACACACACAGAGTCAGACCTCTTGACTTCTTTCCTTTCAAATGGACTGATATTCTGATTCCTAATAAGTTTGTATATGCGAGGTTACAAATGAGGAACCACCTTCCAAAATGCTGAGTCCAGCTCAGCCAAATTTTGAATGAAGTTTCCTGAGGGTCCTGAGGGTTTAAAGTTTTTCGACAACCACACAGACATAAAGTACATTAGATAGATAGATAGATAGATAGATAGATAGATAGATAGATAGATAATTTTTCTTCCAACTTCCAGTTCTGGCTAGCACTAGAGCCAACCATGCCAAAACACAGCAGAGGGGACTGTTCTCCTGATACTCCCAGCTGTGGCCAGAAGAAATTGTGCCTGAAATGGCGTGAGAAAATTTCAAGACAAATGAGCTTTGGCTGGTTCTGCTGTGAACGTTTGGATGCTTATTTAAAGTCAAGTGACCCCAAACTGCAAAGCACTGGATGTTCACTCGTCACTAATTTCTAATAGTCACTCTGAGACCAGGTGGAAGAGCCAAGAAAGGGCTACGGGCTCCTTGCTTGCACAGAGGATTTAAGAGATGGAGGAAATGAGAAGTCTCTGGGGTTTGTAGGCCTTGCTGGCTGGAGAAGTTGTTTTTCCTTGGTGTTATGCAGGGGTTTTGATGTTTGAACAACACCAGAGTGATGGCAGCCATCAGGGTGACATCATGTCCTTGCAGACAAGCCAACAAGCCGTCATCTCCTACAGGATAGACAGGACAATCCCACTCTCTTTCCTCGGCCACCACCTCGTCCCCAGGATGCTTTTTCTGCTCTGTGTTGGGCCACCTCCATGCAGCCTTGAGCAAGGCTGAAGGGCTAGAGACAAATATTGTGTGATTCCCTTGGAAAAATATTGGGTTTGAGGTTGGGGACAATGAGAGGTATAAGGAAAATAAGGAGAAGTTGCATTTTGGGAAGTCAGGGGACCTTTTTTTGTCACTGGTCCTTCAGATGAGTGCAGCTGAGATGAGTATGTGCTTTTACAAGCAATTATTTTAAAGTGTGCCCAGAGGACACAATAGTCAGGCTTTATTGGATATGTAATACACAGTGTGACAGTATATGGTGGCCAAAATTACAATTCTGGGACCTTGCAGGCTGCAGCTGCTCAGTAAAACAAAGGAAATCCCACTGAAAGAAAAAAGGGAGGGGGGGTTAACACGCTTCTAAGCCAAATCCAAAACATAGATTATACGACTTCCCTCATTTCGGGGCTTTTCTGTGCCTCTGGGGGCAGCTGGAGGAAATATGAAAGAGCATCTTCCCCAGAGCTTTCCCTAATGAGGGGAGGGGCACAGCCTCCACAGGCACAGTTCCTGTAGGCACATCTCCTGCCTGGGAGGGACAGTGGCACCAGAGGGGCCACAGCTGGTGGTGGCCCTTGCTCTGGTCATGTCAGGACTGTGATGTCCCCGTGGGTTCCTCAGAGCAGCTCTCCAGGAGCACCCCTGCCATGGTTCAGTGTCACTGGCCAAGGGGCCAGAGCAGAGAAACGCCCAGCAGATCAAATATCCGCCCAGCTGGAAGCAAAGATCATCTTTTGGGAGAGGTTGGAGCCAGTCCTGAAGCAGACCAGAGCAGGACAGGGCCTTGGGAACAGAGACAGCTGAGGACACAGACTGTGGCACATCTGTCCCACCACAGCAACCACAGGTCAGGCTTTCTCTTTCACGGTGCTTATTATGACCCTAACCTGATTAGTGAGAGACAGATTGTTCTGCACTCTAAATCGCTTCCCAGGAAGAACTTTTGTTTGTTAGTTTGTTTGTTATTCTAGTCTGGGGACACGTTGTCACTCTGTTCCAGAATTCAGGATGAAAGTTTGCTTTCAGGAACAGAGTGTGTGCAGATAGTGCAGGACAGCCTCCAGACAAGCCGGGATCTGACCAACCACTCCTACAACCAGAACAGCTGATAAAATAAATGGACAAGCAGAGTGTGTGATTCAGACCCCAGATAAGGCATGCAGGCCCTAAGAGGAGCACTGGAGCATGGAAAGCGGCTGGTTAAGCATTTCTGAGTGCTCTGTGCAGGGGCAGCAGGTTCTTTGTGATTTACATGACAAGCAGATTTATCAGAGCCTCAAGAAGCCATCCCACAGCTCTAAGGGCAAAAGTGTGGCACAGATCAGATGGATCTTGTGCTTCATTTCATCATTGCAGTTCTGCTGGGAGAGCATTTCCAAACTGTAAACTGGGCTTCAGCTATTCCTTACCTCAAGGCCCTTCTTGGAAATGCAAATGAATGTGCTGAAGTTTCTGAGGCGCTGCCCACACCAGCCCCACGTCGCACACTCCAGAGTATCCATGGGACTGAAGGTGATGGCACTTGTTTGGGAACAGCTGCTGCAGTGCACAGATCCGCTGTGTTTATGGCAGGCAGCAGACATGGAAAGGGGATCTGGGGTCCAGGTGAGTTGCTCTGTCCCCGGGATCCCACACCTGTCCACTCCAGGCAGCAGCCTGGAGGCAGCAGGGAGGACACATTTGGGTACAGCACGGAGGCCTCGCCCAGAGATGGGCTCAGCACTCTGCAGTCCAGAAAGACACTCGAGGACTCAGCAAAGCCGAGGCTTTTCACACCTGTTAACTCACATCCTGGATGCAGAGTTAGGAAGTCTGCAGTAATATATTAAGTCAAGAATTCCATTAACTCAACCTGAACTAAAACATCACCGCTCAGCACTATCCAAGTTTAACACAAAACCCCTCTGGCTCCCCGATCTGGGCAGTTTTATCAACACTTGATCTCCTTTGACATCAGAGCTGGCTTCTGTCTCTAGATCATTGTGTCTAGACTGGGTGTTTACGCGAGGCTTACCCAGGCTGGCACCGTGTGCTTGGCAACCTCTCGGTGCGCTCGTGTTCGCTCCCGGCGGCTTTGTTTGCTCAGCTTCCCACCGAGCCTGCGACCAAAAACAAACACGGGCTCCGGTGTGAGCGGCGCTCAGTGGGACACTGAATGTGTATTACACGGTTTGCCCACCAAGCAAGGGATAGGAACTGATTTTCAGATATCCACAAAGGGCCCTAATCAATCCCAGATCATCAGACAAGAGCGATTGTTCGGGTGAGCTCGATTTCTGCTGCTTTCCACCACTGGAACAATTACCCAAACCTCAGTCATGTTCAATATGTAAAGTGGTAGCAAAACGCAACCTCAAAAAATGTTCAAGACAGCTTTTTCTGGGTGTAAATGCATCAGCCTAAGGCCAGCAAGGGTCAGTGAAGAGCTGCAGAGTCCAGTGGACTTTGAATAAGAGCTGTAATGATGTTGGTAAAAGAGGCATTTCACAGCTCATGATGGCTGGAAGGAGTTACTCCATCCAGGAATCAGCAGTTTATGTTCAGCTTCTTAAAACCCTCAGGAAAAGGCTTTTATTTTTAATGAGAGGATACATAGATTCATGGATCTGAAAGCCAGAAAGAGCTGTTACAACTACCCAGCTGCCCTCCTGCAAAAACCCTGAGATATTTCCAGAGGTAATACAGATGTGCAGGGCTGAGTCACAGTGTCCTCTAGACAACCATCTGTCCTCGAGACCAACATCTGTCCTTCATTCAAAGTGCCTGAAGACTTCAGCTGAACTTCTTCCTCCACCATCACATTTTGTTTGTCCTTGGCAAGAAGAACAAAAGATTAATCATAACTAGAAACCCAATATTTGGTCAACGTGACTATCCAGGTCTTGAAAGGAGTAAACAGTGAACATTTGGGGTAAGAGCAGAACTCAGCCAGGGAGCAGAGGAGTTCATGGGAAAAAGCACTGTTTGCTTTCACCCCAAACCTCCCAAACTTTGTGTTTTGTTCTGTGTAGTTATTATTAATCACTCCAATCAAGTTAACTATCAAGGTTTTGGGTAGTCATCACTTCTAAGTGTCCCTTCCTGATCATGTTCCCATGATACACACACTGGCCACAGCCTGGCTGTTCATTTCTTGGAAAGGAGACTGCACAGGAGTACTGGGTGAAATTTTGTCCAGGCAGAAAGAAACAGCCCAGAGAACAGAGGCCCTACTTTAAAAACACTTCAATTTACTTAGTGAAGAAGTTGTTCTCACTGGGCTGAGCTTTCTGAAATAGCACAAAATGCTCGGAAAGGTAGGGTTTGCAGAAGATCCCTGTCATTTAGATTCTTCCTGGGCTGCTCTGTAGGGGCTTTTATTGATTTTCTCAGACTCATTTGTCCCTCTGGCCCCCAGCTGTCTATGACCACGGTGGCTGATGGCAGATCTGCAGCAAGGCAGTGGGAATGGCACACGCGAGCTATGCGCGTACTCATGGCCGCAGAGAAAGCAGCTCCTGAGCCAACCTAACGAGTCCAAGAGACAGCTGAGCTGATAGGGAGCCCCGTGTGCATGTCAATTTCCAGCCAATAGTGAGGTGTCAGGACACAATTGTTTGGCAAGTCCTTTGCCCTTTATGTGTGCAAGCAGCATCGATGCCTTTGCACAACGAAGGGCTCTGGATCTCACGGGGTGCATTCCTCGCTGCTTCTCATTCACTCCAAAAAACCCACCCCAACAACTGCCAAGCCTCCCAAATTTAGAAGTGAATCACGGGTCATTTCTATTGCAAAATCTCAGAGATAACATCCCTGATAGCTGAAATCTTCCCTTTCACTTGCAATCGCATCTTACGAGCTGTGGTGTGATGTTCCCCTCACGGAGATGGAGTAAGAAGAGATGACTCACACCTTTTCCCAGTTGTTGTGCAGACAGCCCTTCCTATGTAACACTGTGATATATATCTGATGAGGCTGATAAGAGGTTCAAGCATGTTTTAGCTCCCTGTGTAATTTCCAGCCTGTGTTCTGGAAATAAAACAACCAGAAAGTCTCAGCTTGCTCCATCGGTCTTAAAATGAAGCATATTGTGGGCATCAGTGGGGAAAGTGCAGGCCAAGTTTATTAGAAGTATGAACTTAGAAACCTATAAAGGAAATCTAATGTCAAAATTAATGTGCAGACTCTGGAGAAAACCTTGCTGGTGTCAAGATACTCAGAATAACTGAATAAATTTGCTCAGATCCCCACACAATCTTACCTCTAATTAGAGCTGCCCGAGGCAGAATCTGTCAGTGCAGGGATGGAAATGTCAGACTGGGGACAGGCTGCCGGCCCTCACACTGCTTGGGAACTCGGACTGCTTTGCCATGGCCCTCCAGCATTTCATTCACAGGCATTAGGATCCAAAACAAGGCTGGAAAAGTTTTTCTGCAGAGTCAGATTGGAGGCAGGTAGAGCTGAGGAGCGATTTTGCAATGGAAACCTGACGACTGCTGTACACAAAACCCCCTTCTATTCAGCTGACCACAGATTTCATGGAGCTTAGGAGAAATGAAGCATGGATTTAAACTGAAAGTGGGTAGATATAGATGGTATATTAGGAGAAAATTCTTCCCTGTGAGGGTGGTGAGATCTGCCATCAGCCACCGAGGTCAGGCACATCTGATAGCCAGAGGGACAAATGAGTCTGAGAAAATCAATAAAAACCCTACAGAGCAGCCAGAGAAGCTGTGGCTGCCCCTGGATCCCTGGAAGTGTCCAAGGCCAGGCTGGACAGGGCTTGGAGAAACCTGGGATCGTGGAAGGTGTCCCTGTCCATGGCAGGGGTTGGAACTGGATGATCTTTAAGGCCTCTTCAAACCCAAACTGATCTGTTTTCTGGGATTCCATGACAGGTTAAGCGTTATGGTTCCAGGAACTGTAATTCCCATGTTATTTATTTCAGTCTGGCTAAACTTCCCAGAAAGCCCCCAAGGAACCCCGACAGAGTTTCCTAGCCATGGTGAGCAGTCACCTTGCCTGCACAGCAAGTCATTGTCTGTCATTCCCACCTTACCATTGCAATGTGCTTTTCCAGGAACCTCCCACAGAGAGTTTTCAGGCAGATAAGGATTCGTTTTTCTTGAGTGGGAGCCACGGTGTCCGTACAATAGCAGTCATCACCACCACGTCCTGCGCCAATGAAGGCCACAAGCCAACTATAGGATGCCTGAGGAGCTGTTTCCTGCCATTCTTTCACTTTCCACTAGCTGTTGTTATTATTTAACTTACTATTAGTTTCAAGTATGATGCAGCATCAAGCAGTTGTTCTTATTAAGGAAAAATAATTGGCTGTCTGGTCCACACTTGGATGAAAGCTCATTTCTCTCTGGGGAGTTTTCAGCATTAATCCATTTCTGGCAACAAAAGCTGTGATTTTAGCATCCTCCAAAACACTGGATTACAGTAAAAGTGGAAATGGGGTAGTGAAGGAAATTTCTGAATCAAAGTTCCTCATATGGACAGTTAGCAGGATGGTCACTTCTGTGTACAAAAAAAAAAAAAAAATTCTAGTAAAATAAACACACACTCCAAACATCCTGGGCTCTAAATCATCCTGCTAAATTTGGTTATCACTTAAGTGATTTAGAAAGCAAGATGTTCTCTGCGTTATGAGAGTTTATTCACAACATCAGCTAAAACTGATAGACACTGCAGTAATTCAAACCAGAGGGTGGGGGGAAAAAGGACTTATGAAAACTTGGCTTAGGCTGGAGACCAGAGAAGAAATTGAAGGAAGAGCAGCATTTTTGAGGGAAAGGCGAATTGAAGGAATGAAGTTTTGAAATTCCTGTCTTTCCTGCCTCCCCAGTAAGCAGGAGAATGTAACGTTCCCTGGCTTCATGGGGAACAAAGCAGAGCTTGAAGCTTTCAGCTCTGCTGCTCCCACTGGCTGTGGCTCCCTGGCTGCCCCAGCCCTTGTGTACACACAAGCCAGCCTGTGGCTTGCTCCAAACTTGAACCTGGTGGAAGAAAGGCTCTCCAGAGCCCCGGGCCGTGCTGGCACTCACACTGTACCCCCTGGCTGTCAGGAATCCCAAGGCTCGAGTGCTGAGCAGGGGAGAGTGTCCAGCCCTGCTCCTGGGAAAGGCAGGTCCCTGCTGCTCCACTCCAGCCCTCCCAGGCTCTGAGTTAAACCACCTGTGGGTCTGTGCAGCCCTGGCCCTCCTGCTGGCCCTGATGCTGTCCCAGTTCCACAAGATGCACGTCCTGTGCCTGCTGCACGGGGCCAAATTACGAGTGGGAATGAATTTCCCAAGCAGGTGCTGACATCCCCAACAAAGCAGCCACCACAAAGAGGTGACAGGAGAAGATGCCACCTCTCCTGTGCTGGAACTGCTGAGCCACACAGCTCTGCACCAAATCCCTCAGGAGACTCCCAGAAAGCCTCTGATAAGTAACAGAATGAAGTTAACCATGTGTCAAACGTTTCATGGCAGACATCCGAACTGTAAATGAGTATCTGTTAGAATTTTACTTGGAAAAGAAAAACAATAGAGGAAGATTTATTTTGCATTAATGCTCTAGCATACTTCCTTACCTATCTCCCCATCCAAGAACTTTTTCAGTTCAGTATCCCATCTGGGCTCAGCACCATCCCTGTTACATCCCATTTGCCTCTCCTTAGCTTCCGGTAGATTTTGAAACAAATCAGCAAAAGTGGGAGAGGCTCTCATCATTTTACATAGCTGGAATAAAAGTGGGAACAGAGGCATCTGTGTGATTTCCTTCCATCCTGGTGAAAAAATCAGAGGAAGAGAGCAGACTCAGAGACATGCCTGCCATGCAGGAGGCAGAGGAATGTTTGTGAAAGCCTGAGCCTGTGCCCTGCTGCTCTAAGATTCCCAACAGCAGCTCCAGCACCTCCAACCCACAACAACAAACTCAAACCACAGCATGGAAATAATAAAAAATCTGGACACTGACTAATATACTTGGGAGAGAGAAAAGAATTTCAAGTGCAATCCCAGGAAGGGTATGAGCTGGGGACCCTATGTATGGGTTATCTGGGGGTCTTAAACCTTCAAGAAGGGAGATTCCCACTGATCCAGAACAAGACATGGCTCCACTGTGTCCAGCCTCAGAGATTTAAACACCTCAGATGTAAACTCTCCGGGAGTTTGTGTCTTGGTCAAGAAAAATGTTCATTCTTCTGGAGCATTCCTTCCAAATTTCCTATCTGAGACCGGGAAATTGGCAACCTGATTAATCAGCCATCAGAAATGTCTTGGTTAAGATGCCCTGAAAGAGCCTGGCAGTGAAGATGGGTGGGAGCACAGCTGCCAGCCCAGGACATGCCCAGGTGTCAGGGGTTGCCTGCCAGCCCTGCCATCACACCCTGGCTGCTCTCCAGAATGTGAGCTGCAGGAAGCAAAGGCTGGCACTGCCAAACTCAGCTTCGTGTCTTTGATTGTAGAGGTCTGACTCCTTTTTCCTGCAGTTCTTAAGTGTGGCCCTTTGAGTATAATTGAATGAGACAGAAGCAAAAATCGAGACGTTTCTGCTCTGGAAAGAGATGTGACGCTCCTTTATTGTTAACCACAAAACACGGGCCCCTTTTCTTTCTTCTTTTTCATTTTTCTTGGTGTCAGCTTCACAGTTTTTGTTGCTTCAAAATAACTTGGTGTTTAAAAGGGCCTAAGACCCCAAAATGTCCTCATCAGCAGATTGGTATGGCTCTTCTTCAGGGATTGGAGCCACCAAGCATCCTGAGAGTTTGGCTGCCACTGGAGCAGCACCAGACAAGCAGAGTTTCATTTTAATCTGCACCAAACACCTCATTTATTCCACTTCTTATAACCCCTTTCCACCTCCCACACCACGCTGCTTTCCAGAGGCTGCAGCAGAATTTCCCTGTTTTCCAGAACATTTCTCTGCAGATGAAACCTTCTGTCACCTGCATGAGAATTGAGATTTGAAGTGCCTGTTGTCAATAATTACCTACTTCGTGAAATTTTGTGATTACAAGGATGGGGTGGGCTGTAATGATGGCTTTTTGTCACCTCCTGCACAACCCAGGATTACCCTTGTCTTGAATTTTTCCCTGCCCAGTGGTGTATCTGAGTCATGCTGAGCACCCAGAAGAAAAAAAAACAAAACAAATTTGGCTTCTAGTGATGGAGAATTTACACATCCCATCCATAAGTCAAATCTTCCTGAGGTATCTTATAGTTATCTACTTCCACCATTAAAATGTTTAACTGTGTTTCCAGCCCAGATTTGTCTGGATGTTGTATCTTGTTATATCTCCTTTTTTCATATGCAAAGGAGAATCCCTTTCCTAAATCAGTTTTGTTCAAATTTCCAGTTGATTGGCCAAATGCTGTTTCAATGTAAAATTTAAGAATAGTGGGCAGTCTATAATGACAACAGGGGCAAAAAATAGGACATTTCCATATTAGTGCTTTGTCCTCAGCAGCATCCATTCCAAATTCAAATAGTCATGCTGGAGCAGGATAAAAATTGTGCAAATGTGTGAGCCAGCATTCATCAACTCTTCTGATTTAAGGAGTCACCATTTCCTGAACTCTGAAAGCATCATAAAATGAAACATTTCTTGGATGTTCTCTGACACGAGCAAATCTTTCTCAAAGTCAGTGGGAGACTTTCCACTTCCATTAGTGGGCATTTTGTCAAGTTCTGACTTTATTTTGCAAGTGAAGCTCCAAATCCTACAATAATTTGAACTTTATTGCCTATGGAAGAGAAAAGCAGCCAAAAAAAACCTCCCAAATAAATGCATGGAAAAGAAACAGCAAAACAAGGTTTCCCCAAACAGCATTCACTGGTAACAATACAGCTTTGTGACTGCTGTCATTTTTTTATGTATTTCCAAGGAAAAACTAAAGGAATACATGATTTGTCCACATTTCTGCCAAGAAGGCAGCTCCCAGAGCATACATTTAATGACAACATCACAGGAAGACAATTTTTCCCATCTTTTTAAGCTCCCTGTCCACTGCAAAAAGAACATCGGCAGGAAGAAATCCCACACGGAAGGGGCGGGGGTAAGGACATTTCCGATGGAAGTGAAACAATTCCTTGGAGCTGAGCTGGTTTGAAAGGGCTCTGGTGAGCAGCTCGTCATCTACTGGAGATTGCCCAAATCCAGGGTCTCACTGGAGCTCATCAAAACAGGCTGTGCATGGATTCAGCTGACAGGAGAGTGCCAAACATCCATCCCAGAGGAATTTCTCAGACCTGCTGAGATCATGGGTTTTTTTCTTGTTGTTTTTGGTTTTTTTGTTGGTTTTGTTTTTTTTTTTTTTAGGGGGGTTGTTGTGGTTTTTTTCCCCTCAAGCTGGAAACTGAGAGTTTTATTTCTTTAGAAGGAGAATTTGCAGAAGGACAGGTTAGCTGGGCCCTTGGCCATCAAGCAAAGCCAGGCTCAAGGTGCTCCACAGCACTCAGTGAAAGTGGCAGTGATTCCTGGCTGGGGGGAGATTAAAGGTGACTTGAAGGGAGGCAAGGACCACCCCTGATGCAGCATTTCCAGCTAAACTGAAGGAGAAAGGTCTGCTATAAACAATGTAATATATGTAAACCTCCCTTGTGCTTAAAACCAGGCTTGAAAAAAGTACTGGTGGAAGAAGAACTACCAACAAATCAAAAGTGGCAGAGGATAAAAGGTGGATTTCGGAGAGGCCTGAACAAGAAGGCTCCTATGGAAGGGCAGACAGAGCACAGCCATCCATGAGCTCACAGGAACTTTCTCCCCAGCAAGGGAGGACTTAAAGAGCCAAATAAGTCCATGAAATTCACACAGGGCCTTCAGGGATGGAAGAAATATTACCTGAAGAGACAAATTCCCCAATCAAGACCACAAAAGCCCTTAAAACGATGACATGAGCTGGTTCAGACTCTCTGGCAGGATTTCTGTGGAGCAGCAGGAGCCTCGGTGTGGAGATCTGATAAATCACAAGCCACTGCTGTGCTGCTGATGCAAAGAAAAGAGATCCATCAGGGACCAGTCAGAATCTGCCCAGGACAGATTTGTGCTGAGACTGATGTGATGCTGGGACTGTCTGACCGAGACTGGACCTTGGCAGTGACCTCTGCAGGGTGTTGGAGAGAGGGAAGCTGCCAGGAATTGTGCTCCTGATGGAGATTTCCTGGAGGGAAATTGGAGAAATCATCCACTATCCTGGTGGAGCCCGGTTATTCCTGCCTGGGCTTCCTCAGGATTTGTTCTGTCTGCCTTGCTTTTGGTTGAGCACTGCAAAAGTGCTTCCTAACTCATGGCAAAGAGCTTTAAACTGAGTGTTCACCACTGACTCACTTTAAGTGACACCATGCCTTCTCATATCAGAAAGGATGTAGAGCTGGAGGAGTCAGAGTTTGAAGGGCTCAGTGACTGCTGTGATCAAGAGCATTGGAATTTCTATTAGGAAACACAAAAAAGTGCTGTCAAATGTATCTCCCTGCTAAAGAGGAAGGCCTCCTCCCTGTCCCACGTGGATATCTTAATGTGGCAAAACCAGGGGAGTCTTACCAAGCGTGCAAAAATGGGTACAAAAGCAACCGAGGAGCATCTTAGGGGCTGGGGAGAGGAGAGGTAAAATAAGAACTGTCAGAATTAACTCAGCTGGAAGTTTCAATGGGGAAAACAGTCTCAGATGTTTTCCAGCCACCGACATGGAGAGGGAAAAAGTGTTATGGTGCAGTAAAAATGGAGCAGGGATCGGAGAACTGAGGGTTGCTCCAAGGTTGTCACCTCTCCCCGGTGCTCAGCAAAGGGCTGCTGCAGAGCCTGGGATGGAAAATGAGGAGAGGATGTGGAAAGGATGGAGCTGGGAGGGAGTCACAGCCAGAGCATCACACGGGGAAGTCTGGAGGGATGGGGAAATCTCCCTCCTGGGGTTTGGAAAGCATTTGAGAATCTGCAAGTCAGGAGTGTGGATTTGCAACCCCTGAACGTGCAGTCACTGCATTTAGGGCATGGAGCAAGGAGAAAAGGACAGCTTAGGTACTGTCAGGTCACTGAATCTGAACTGGCAGCAAGGCAAGCTTTCAGGAGCACTTTTTCAAGATATATTAAGACGTTGTGAATCAGACTTTGCCTCCGTTCCTGTTTCTTCCAAGAAATGGGTCCCACCTCTTTTCTGGCAGGACATGAGTCATTCTGACCACCCCCAGTGAAAGCCTGTCCTGTCTGGGTGGACACAAGAAAGCCCGTGGCACACAGAACTTTCCTTCCTGGGCATCCTCTGGGTAGCACACTTGGAGCCTGAGCTGCCATTCATTTTTGGCAAATGACTAATAATGACTTGTGAAATTCGCTACTATGTTTTTCATCACAGCTGCTCTGGGAATATGTTTTTGGCACTCAAAGCACTGCTACCATCATGACAAAACCAATTATGCTAGTTAAAAAAAAACAGGCCAAAAAGATATAAGGTTATTGTCGGGCTAAAGGCAGGGGAATTACTGAGATGAGTTGTCTACAAAATAGCTTAGGAGAATTGATTTCTTATTATGACATCATGAGTTAGGCTGACTCAATTACAATGAGTGATAATCATGACAAAAACTGCTCCAAACTGCCTTGGGAGATGAAAATTGAGGGGAGGAATTAGCGGGGGGTTGAGGGGAAAAAAAAAAAAATTAAGTCATCTTCAGGACATAATAAGCCAATAGAAATTGGTTTAAATTACAGTGTGTGAGTGGAGTAGCATGAAAAGTAACTCCAGAAAAGCAGGACAAGGATTATCTTATGGTGTGCATCTATATAAGGTCAGGCACCCTGAGGGAGGATTAGGGCTCAAAGGGGTCCTGGCAGTGCAAAGAACCCAGAAAAAGTGGGTCTGCCTGGTCCCCAGGCAGAGGGACATTTTGGATTGGAACTGCAACCTTATGTCTTATCCTCATCACAGAGCACTTCCCAGAAATCCACCTAACATCCCTATAAAACTGAAGGATTTTTATGCCTCCTTAAGTGCTCAGAATCACATAGTCCTGGCTGTCAGAAATCTGTCTTTTTTTTCTCCTGCTTTTTTTTATTGTAAAGCTATAACTGGACTTTAGGTGACCTCCTGACACTGACCCCTTAGGATGCTGCAGAACCGCAATATCCTCAGCTTTTGCTTGGATAACCAAGCCAGCATCTCCCATCTCCTTCACATCACATGGTCCTTCCTTTCCCTGGGGTTTTGCTGAGGATAATCCAGGTGGGAAATCTGACCCCTGGAGGCTCCCTCTGCCCTGGAATTAGGGGGCAGCTGGATGCTGAGAAACCACCTCTGAGAAAAGGGCTAAAAAACAAATAAAACACTGCGAGAGCCAAGTAAAACTGGAAGTAACGAGATGATTTGTGTAAACTTTAAATCGAGCAAGTTTCGTGGAGGAGGCTCGGGTTACATTCTGCGGGCAGGGAGAGGCGGAACTCCGGCACAGCAGCGGCGGCTCCGAGGCGGCATGGGCACGGCTCTGTCCTCGCTGCCTCTGTGCCACCCTCCACACCACGGAAAAGGCAGCAAACGGATCCTTTCAGGTTTGCTCTATGCTAAAATGAAGCGGGGAAAAGCGCCAGAAGGTTTGCCTGTCAGTCCTGGGCTGCTGGAAACAACCGAGTGTTCGTGACGGGCAAGGAGCAGCCTGCCCGCTCTTGGCAAAGCCTCCAACCTGGGAGCTCCGGTTTTACCCGGGGGTTGCACACCAAAGGAAAACACATTTCTGGGTCTTGCAGGACATGTTTTGCCCGAGCACAGGTGGAGGGCTAAGGCACAGCTCCCCTGCAGACCACCCCGCAGCTCCTCAGAGCCAGGGCTCGTTCTCCCGCTGGTGTCTTCGGGACAGCCCGGCGTGGCCAGGGACCAAGAGCAATTTGGAAGCCAGAAAAACATAAACAGCTGCAGATTTAGAAAACAAGAGATAGAGGTTTTTGCGATAGAGCTGTCACTCCAAAGAGTGAGACATAACTATGAAGTCAAAATGGAAAACCTGTCTGGCTCGGGAGCATGGAAAATGCACTGAGGGCAGGAGTTACGCAATGTGGCAAGATGTTTATCACTTCTGGGGTTTTTTCACCTCTTTTTTTTTTCCCTGAAATTGAAGATGAGAGTTAGAAAATGGGCTGCTGGGGATGAGAAAGGGAACAGGGACGCTTCAGTTCTTGGGCTGACAGTTTGAAAGCGTGGCATGTGATGACACCGGGGAAAATTTTAAAGGATCCTCTGACTTGCTCCTCTCTGACTACTTCCAAAGAAGGTTCAGATGAGGCAATGGTGAGGGAAAAGGGGACAGACCCTCTCCCACCCAACAGCTCCTCGATATCAGCAGCTCCTTGATACCAACGCTTACAGAGTCAGGGCTCGGTTCAGGAACTGAGTCTGTGCCACGCTTGGCGTCATCGGAAACCTCTCCTGTCTCCACACTCAGCAGCACCTCAGAAACGCCTTTCCTAGGAGTTTAAAATCAAACCCAAATGCTGCTGCCTGTCCAAATCCAGAGGAGATGACAGCTGAGAGGTTCGGGAAGGAAAGTCGGGAGAAGTTCACCAGAAACGCTTGTGGGTGGTAGAGTGATGTAACCCTTGAGGTAGCTCCCAGCACTTTGAGGTCAGCCATCCATTAATTTTCCATTAAAAACCTGGCAATGTGCAGGTGAGCATTGCAACATCCTATTTCTGTGTTCCAGAGAGGGTGTGTACCCTGCACCCTGCTCCCCTGGGTGCACAGGAGCTGCTCGGGACATCCAGAGCCAGCAGCCACTCGTTCCTGGGAGAAATGAGTCAACACTCCACCAGAGACACACTCCAGCGTCCAGGAAAACAACTGAGACCTGGAGTGCTCTTGCGACATCCAGCCACTCAACAGAGTGAAGCAATCGCTCACATGAGCTGCTCTTCAGCTCCCTTCAGCCACCCTGCAGTGCCCAGGAGCAGCCAGCACCGGAGTTTGCTCCTCCGTGGTTTACGGGTGCTGAGTGACCACCAGTGACCCCTCCGTGTCCACCTGCTCAGTGTGGGCAGTGAGCTGCGTGCTGGGCACCCCTAAAATGCAGGAAGAGCCCTCTCTGGCTGCTGTGTGGGCAGAGAGAGGCGGTGCAACCTTCCCTTTGCAGGGATGCAGAACTGCTGCCCTGGGAGGAGGAACCACCTCCTCATCCTCCGTCCCGCGTACACCGAAACAGCAGCAACAGGAGATTTGCAGTTCTGACACTTCAGCAGTTACATTAGATTTGGCTGGGTTTTTTTTTTCCTTTCTCTTGCAAGCCTGAAAAACGTTTATGGTCTAAGGAAAAGATAAAAAAAATCCAACAAAACCTGGCAAAAGTGAGTATATGTTTTCAGTGCCAAGTAGGGGGTTTTAAAAAAAATTTAAAGGGAAAACCTTTGTAGTTACAATGGTACATTTAATATTGCAGAAAAAGTGGTGAGAAATAAACATTTCAGAGGTGAAAGCAGCTCAGCCCTAGCAGGTGTTTTATGATGTTAACAGAGCCAAGTGAGGAAAACATCTCTCCATTACAGATGCAATTATCTGTTTGAACTGAAAACACAGACTTCGGAGAAAAAACAGCGAAACGCTTGACTTCCAAAATATTTAACTTATTTGGAGCATTTGACCAGTAGGAGGGAGCAAAGCAGGGACAAAACCACTGGTGTGGTGCTTCCAAATGTACATATACTGTTCACGCTTTTCATAGCTGAGCGGTTAACAACAAAGACAATCACATTCTTGCTACAGCTGATTAAACAGTTGATCCCACGGACCCCAGGCTTCTCAGACACGGTTGTTTGCTGTAAGCAGAACCAGCAAAACAAAAACAAGGCTGAAGCAGAGATGTTCATCTGCTGTGGCTCGGGTTCAGGACAGCAACCCCAGCCAGAGTCCTGCATAAATATGAAACATGTCCTGTTTACGCTAAAATTAATGCAATTTTGCCAGAACTTTGCAGGGTTGGGAATGTGGAGGTGTGGTTAAATTTCGTGGCTGAACTAGGATCTGAGCTGTGCCTCTCCTGCTATCATCAAAGGGCTGAAGTTGCCAAGTCCTATGCGCAGGACTCCTGGATCCCTGCTTTGTTTACGGGTTGACGTCCCAGTGTTCAATCCATGTTTTCTTGGCTGTACATAGAGTGTCCCACCAGCCCAGCTGGGCAACTTTAGATGATGTCTTAAGCACGCAAACAGCTCTCCACTTGGGAAAGCTTTGATTCCTGTTGAGCCTGTGGATAAACACATCACCCAAGAGTCCATTCCCCACCTACAGCTGCTCCCATGGGGCTCCCTGAATTATGTTACATGGAACATCTGACTTGTAGAGAAGTGAGTCCCGTTGAACTTAAATGATCTGTCCTTTCAGCAGGCATACACTCATTCCTTGTTACATACCACAAATTCCTCTCAAAATTACTTTACATCCAGCTTTGTTTTGCATTTTTGGAAGCGCTGAATGTTGTCTCCTTCATGTGCCTTTGCGAGAAACAATTGCATTTGTATTGGCAATCCTTTTTTAAAAGATATTACTAAACCTCCAGCCTTCTCCCTGTGGAATGGCAAGTTGGATAAATAAGAAAGCTGGCTTCTTACCACTTCTTTGCAAAAGAGGAAAAAAATGTACTTCACTATGTGGCATGAGAGACAGTATTTCCACATAGCAGCAATCCTTTCTCTGGAAACAATAAAAAAAATCCTGCAAGCCTTTCACATTTTAGCCCAAGCAGAGTATTTGCTCCAAAGCAAAAATGCTCAAAGTGTTCTAGAACTGAATCCACATTTGATATTCAATATTCATTAATTATTTTTGCCCCTGTATAATTTCTATTACATCAAATCTGAGAACTGAACCTAGCTGACACTTTTTGTATCTCCCCAGTGGCGTAAGGACTATTAAAAAAAAAACAAAAAACACTTCCCATGTGGATGAAGAAGCTGCAGTAAACTGAAAAGTTTACAAAATGAAAAAAACCAGGAGAAGCAGTGCAGGAGAGCTGTGGCCACCACAGAGCTGGAAACTTGGAGCATGAGACCTGAAACAATGTCCCCTTGCAGGGAGCATGTGGAATTTGGAGAAGACCACCACAAGCACAAGCCTAACATCCCTAATGTATCTCATGATCTCTTGTTATATATATATATATATATATATATGTATTTGAGAGCAATGTTTTAACCTTGGAAGAAAAGCCATGTTTCCTTTCTGGGTGTGTTTGGTGAAGGAACTTTAGCAAGGGTGAAGGGGTTTGTTCTTGAATCTCTATTCTCTAAACAGAGATCAAATTGGTCCTTCCAAGGCCTGCCCTTAACCCTGAGAGAGGAAACTGCTCTACAAGTCATAGTCACCCACCACCCAGGGCCATGATCTGCAGGGTCTGGTATCCTGGGGTTTGTGATTTCTGGAGTTTTTCCATGGTTAAATGCCTCTGAGGCTGCAATTTCATTTTATATTCAGTTAATGGAAACTAACTGGAAAAATTCCCGTTGACTCCCAAGGGCCATGCCTCAAAACGTAATGTATTAATGGAATAAACCACCCTGTTAAATCACCAGAAGCCATGGACAGACTCATTCCTCACCCCTAAGCCCCTCTCCAGATGACACAACTCTGGAAGGGAGGAGCAGGAGGAGTTAATCCGGGGACTGAAATCTGGGCTGCTGAAATGCAAATTTCACACTCCCTCCAAACAAACACCTCTGGATGTGGGAAAAGGGAAAATCAGAGCATTTGGGTCCCCAGGGTCAGACCAGAATGAGCCACCCTGATCCTGTGACAGCCCTGTAGCAGCCAAGTCCTTCCCTACCTATCCCAGAGGGTTCTGGCTACATCGGTACTGAGGAATGTGCAGGCAAGAAAAGGCTGCCACGGCTCATTAGAGGGTGAGGATGGGAGCGAAAAAATAGAACCAGAGCATCATTTAGTTTGGAAAAGACCTCTGAGATCGTCAAGTCCAACTGCTAGCCCAGCACTGCCAAGTCCACCATTAACCCCTGTCCCCAAGTGCCACATCCACACGTCCTTAAAATCAGCTTACTCTGGAAAAGCTGGATTTTGCTGCCTGGGATACTTCTCCATGCACTCAGCCCAGCTCAGAGCTAGAGAGCCCTGCAGCTCTTGGAACCTTCTGCTGCAACTTTCCATCCAAAAGCTCCACGTGGACTCACTTGTAAATGGCAAGAGATTAGAGAACTTCCCGTCGTCATCACTTATTCACGAAAAGTTTGGAAAAATCCTGCTTTCCACAGGAAAAAAAAAAAGGAAAGGGATCAGATCTTGAGGGAGGGGGGAAATAAAATGTTTATGGTGTGCATTACCTAAAAAAAATAATTCATATGATGAATCTTTATCTTAAAAGCCCTGGACTAAAAACAAATAAATGAATCGTTGAAATTATTGTTGAAACAGGCATGTTTCATGTTATTTATGTGTTTAATGTTCCTTTTAGGGTTAGGTTTTTTCCTTCCTGTAAAGAAAGGCAGTTTTCTTAGCATTGCTGCGAATACCAATGTCAAATTCTATTTTAGCGGTGTTCAGTGATGCATGAACATCCCAAAGGCAGAATTTTAAAAACACTAAAACCATTTGTTAAAGAGGAACTAGACAAATTGAGCAGTTTTCTTTCCCTGCTAGCTTTAGAAAGACAGGTCAAAATATGGTTCCACATGGAGAGTGCCTGAGGAATATTTTCACTGACTCTACCTGAACTTTGGATCAGACCCACAAAAGCATTTTTCTGCTGGCAATCGGTCTTTGTGAACAAAATTATTGATAAGATTGTAAGAAACCAAAACATTTATTAAATGGCCAGGGGTTTTCCAGCCAGACAATGTGGTACATTCTGGCCACCCTCCAGAGTTGTCACTGGACACCCTTGGAGTTGTCACTTGAGGTGGGGGATGCCTTTTGCAGCAGCAGAGCAGCACTGATGGCACTCCAGGAGCTCCTAAGCAAAGGCAGAAGTTCTCCTGCCTTTTTTTTTTTTTTTTTTAGGAAAGGAAGAAGTGAAGGGAAGCCTGCTATGAAGACCAAAGGAACTGTCTCAAGTCCAACCATGTCTTTTGGTTTCCTTTCACCAAGACAGAAACCTCATCTTTGCTGCTTCCTCCAGGGTCACCTGCTCCAATTGTCCCAAGGATATCTCTCTTGCCTCTTCTGATGTGACATTTCTGGCCTCATCCTTGAGTATTAGCTATCGAAGCAGGAATTTTCTTCCTTGATACACCAACTCCTCACCGCTTTTTTCCTTTTATTTCTTTTCCTTTTCACTCCATGTGATGTACCAAGAGGACAGTACCATTCATATCTGTGCCCCACCTGACCTCCAGCCCATCAAGGGACTTACCTATAGGCCTAATTTTAAGCACACAATTAGCATATGTGGTTTAATGGGTGCATTCCATGAGTTTAAAATTACATATATTTTAGAGCATTCTTCTTTTAGAGAATTCTTAATTCTTTTACTACTTTTTTTTTTTTTTTGGTTATGCTTCTTTTTTTTATTTCTTTTTTCTTTTTTTGAGGCAACAGCAGGTTTTCAAAAATGCATTTAATAAAAAAAAAAGGAAAAAGCAGTGGTAAAAGTGTTTTAGGAAGTGGAGGTGATGACTTACTGATTCTTTTCCATGTAGCGGGAAGACATGTGGTTCTAAAGAAAATCAAAATACAGATGAAAAAAAAAAGGTTCAAGAAAATCGTAAAAAGAAAATAAATGAAATGAAATAAAATGAAAATCCCAGTCTCCCCAGTTAGGCAAACGAGGGAAATGAATGCCACCTGGACTGCAGCAGGTATTGGACTGCTTGGATTTTCCACAAGAGGAAAAGAAATTCACTTTTCTTCCCCCCTGTGTCCCCGCTTTTCATCTGTCTTAATTTGGTCACATTATTTTGTCAGACATCTGCCCGGCTCCAAGTCAAATAACCTTCCCCATTCTGCCTTCTGCAGGATACAGCAAGTCCAAGCCAGGGAATACAGAGTGTGGCTCTGAGCACTCCTGGCACCTGGGATGGATAAACCTGAGCTTAAGCCTGGCTCAGTTCAGCTTCGTAGCTCCCCCCTTTAAAAACCTGCTGAAATGCTTTGGGTAGCTGAAATTAGCCCTGTAAATACCCTGCTGGTGCCCAAAAAAGCCACGGAACCTTGATTCCCACTGAAATATTGCAGCGTTTTTTTATTTTCCTGTGCTGCTGCTGCTGCCTTTGGAAGAGCAGGTGGCCTTAGCATGGATTAGTTAAACAAACACACGGAAAGGAAGAGTTATTCTGGCAGAGGCAGGGAGTGGAAACCGATGTTTCTTCTTGCTGAGGTCCAAAGTGTGTGCCTGTGAACCCACAGGCAAAGTGTGCACAGGGATCTGTCACTGTTTCGTGCGTTACATGGTGACAGCAATTTACCAGCCAAGGGGAAAGTGAAAAAAAAAAACCAAAAACATTTAGGGGCAAAGTCTGGCAAAAAGACCAGAACAAATTCTGTCTTTCCCTCAGGAAGACCCTCGTGGAGATAAGAAAAAAATAAAAATAAAAATTTACAAACGAAATAAAATAAAATAAAA
>WEKY01002102.1:9590-50728 GCA_013390045.1 Picathartes gymnocephalus | reverse complement strand
TTGAATGATTCTAATACACTAACAGTTTGAAAAATGGCAGGCAGAAAATACTATTTTAGAGGATTTAGAACCTGATTTTTCAAGTGGTAATGATGACACTGATCTAATTTGTAAATAATTATTAAAGATGCAGCTCATAGTTTTAATTAAAGGTTTGAAATCTCTTCCTCATAACATTTTCTTTATAAAAATTAAAATTACCCATAATACTTCAGAAATTACCATATTTTAGGTTGATTGTTAACTAAATAATTTTTCATTGTTGCATCAAAATAAAGCCTTATATTGGGAAGCATTAAAACTAATACACTCTTAACTAAAATGCAGTTTTTCTTAAATGGAATTTCAAACCTTCCTATTTACACACTTAAAAATATGAAAAAAGTTTGTATAGATTTCAAATTTTGTAAATCAGTCTGATAGAATACTGTTTGGTCACTATGTTAGGGTGAATCATTCAAACAGTATCTAAACAAGACTATTTGAAATTTTAATCTCATCAGACACTAAAATAAGTGCCCTTATTACATGTGTAGCTCAAAGCACATGCAGAGATGGGACTGAAATCAAGAATTCTAGGAAATAACTAGCTTAACCAGACAATGGGCAGTACAAGGCAACTTGAAAAGCAGGTGCATCTTAAATACCGTATTTCTTGTTAAGTGCCATCAACAGGGTTGAAAAATCAATGTTTCTTCTATACTTAAAAATCACTTTATTACTAAGAGAGAAGTGGGAGAAAGGGTCCCATTTAAAGGTCCTGAATCAAATTTTTGCTGATAATAAAATCTGGGGTCTCACATTTTTTCAGTTCAAGACTTCAGTTACATTATGCTCAACTACACAGAGTGTACTATGAGTTGGAAATAATTCACAGAGAGAAAACACGACAAAATTAACTTACCTGTAATAATGTTGGGCTTTGGTGGCATGCTGAATTCATACAGTGTTGGTTCAGAATAACCCAGTCTGTTGGCAGCTGTAATTTGTACTTCGTAACCCATGGTCCACTGAAGATGCTCTAAGATGATGTGGTCTCTGCTACCCTGTACTTTTTTCTCTAGCCACTGGTCTTCCTTATCTTTCTGTAAAGACGAAAATATTTGTTTCAATTCTCCCAAACTCTTGTATTATTTGTCTAAAGTCTCTATCTACACGATGCACAAAAATATGGTGCTGCCTTTACAATGAACACTGAAATAATCTCATTTTGGATTTCTGAGTACTTAGGCTTTTTGTAATTTTGACTACTCTTTATTATATTTCCACAATGCGGATTTAGAGAATTTTGTGGTCAATCCTTTTAAACTTTTTAACTTCAATTTATTCTTTTCTCAAATACTGGTTTTTGTTTTATAGAACTGCAGGCTAATCACTTACATAATAAAATGGTAAAAATAAATTATATAAGAAGTTTATTTTATACAGACATTTCAATTACATTTTGATCAATATTCATTCAAAGAAAATTTCCATTAAACCCAGTCTTGAATTGTTCATGAGTCCATCTGTGATTATATCATACATTAGTTATTTAATGAAAATATACACCAACTGAAGCAATATAGGAACATTTTGCAAACCAGGTTGTATGCGAGAATATAAACATCACTGAGAAAGTATGAAGTACTATGTCAACATCTGTGAGAGGATACATGCAAATCTTTAAGATGGTGTTCTAGACAAAAAAGGATTCTCATAATCTCACATAGTTCAGGTAATTAAGACATCTATACATATGGAACAAATGAACACTTATGTTGCAAACTTAATTCTGGCAATTCATAAATCTGGAGTTCTTACCTTTGCAATCGTTCCTTTGAGTGCATAACACATTTAATTGTTTTTATACATGTAGAAATTACACAATTACTAATAGGCAGAAGGATAAAACAGTATGTATTGTTAAACAAAGAAGTTATCTTGTTCAAAGGACAACCAATAACAGTCAGTAAGAATCCATGCAGTCCTATTTTTATGAGACACTGAGGTACAATAACATTGCAAAAAATATGTCTTGAGAGACAAATCCTGGCCATCCAACCCATACAGCAACACAGACTCTATCAGTGGGTATAAGTCTTACGGGAAAATTTAAAGCCAAACAAACTTATAATACCTGGAAGTATAACTTTTTAGCTGCACACTACTCAGCAGCTTATATTTAGGCTCCTTGCTGAAGCATCTTGCTCTTCACTGATACAGGTTTCAGAGAAAATAGCACCTAATTTAGAGAGTGCAGGGACCAATCATGTTCCTTATGACTTTTTTTTTTTTTATCTCCAGTCTTCAGAAAATAGAGGACACACGAAACTCCCTTGTGTGCACTGCTGCAATAATTTATTTGTTATCAGCTCTGAGGTTGATGATTTTTTCCATACTGACTTCACCTTTTCATAAACTTTCTTGCTTTTACTGCATTAGCATTGGTATTGTCACATGATAGTGCTGAGAATGATTAAAATCCAACAAAACTTGTTTTCAGGAATATTTGCATCCAGGTGAAGGTTCCTACTTGATGCAGTGATAGACTAATGAAAAGCATCAGAAGGTTAGATCCATTACAAATCATTAAAAAAACTAAATACACCAGAGTAAAAAGAGTTTGCTCATCATACAGTGAAAATGGTATTTTCTGTAATATCCCATATCCTGATGGATACTTTCTGTTGCAATCACTTGACTTGACCCTGAGTGAATCCACTTACATTGTCACTATACTAAACTCCTTTTAGAAAATATATGTTTGCATAGCACTGCTGAAATAGAAGGAGCTAATACTGACTGCAATATGCACATGAAAATACTCCTTAGTGATATTAGGCATAGCAGTGTTATGTAGCACCATATTTTAATGGCTGTTTAAATTGGTGAGGTATGGGAGGAGTTAGAAGAAATACAGCTAGATTCTAAAGAATATCAAAATGAATCAGAAGTTCACTACATGGTCCCAGTATTGTGCACAGATACCCTGCAAATATACTAGAGAATTCCAAAGGGTTTCATAAACACAGAAAGACAAAAAAATATACTGAATTGGAAACTGAAGATTCAAGCTAATACAGTTCCTGCAGTTTAAAAAGACAGTATTGCAAGCAGAGATATGACTATATTTTGAAAACAAACTGCAAAAATCTATGTGATTATTAGAATGAGCTTAGGACTTGGCAGGAAAACTGTAAGTTTCTGTATGAGGCTGCACTTCTGCAGTCAGAAGAACAAGTGAAAAGGCAAGTGTTCCACCATTTGATCAGATGAAAAATAATGAATGAGCTGAAATGTAACAGGATACCTGAATATGCTATAATTTAGTTGAAACTGAAGCCAGCTGGGTGAATTGAGATAAATGAAACAAAATCCAAGCCCTGAGTATAAAGACAGAAAATATTTTTTGAAGAGTGACAAACACAAGTTAGGAGGAAGAGGAATAAAGTATCTGGAAAGCAAGGTGTGTTCTAAAGACAAATTGATGAAATCTTCCAGAGTACTGTCTGCTTATGTCTTCTTAAAGAAGGAAAATAAACAAACAAATAAAAACAAAAAACCAAACAAACAAAAGAGAAGAACTTCTATGTCCTTCATTTTAGCTGTTATTTCAGCTATATTGCATTTTCCAGTACTTTCTCCTAAGCAGAGCTCAGTAATGTGTCCACATTTGATTTGCCGTAAGTGTAGAAATGGAAAAAGAGAGATGAGAACACATATCATGGGTCTGCCAGGTAAATCTTCCCACAAATCTCCCTGTTTAATATAAGACCTTTTCAATGGTATCTTAAGGAGCAGAAGAGAGAACCGTAAGAGATCCCTTTGTACCTTATTAGGTTGTTCGGTTATTAATACTTAAAATTTATAGAAATCTCTACGTATGCACAGTGTTCCACAACAAAAGGAATGAAACTTCTAAATTACAAACAGTAGTCTAGTTTGAGGGGTGAGTTAATATAAATGTCTTCAATAATCATTGATATCAAGCAATAAATGCACATTTACAGAAACTGTGATGGGATCTGTAACCTCAGAGATTGAAATATTTCTTTATTTACATATTATTTTGTTTCATATTATGCAGAATTACTCCTTACTGATAACCTAGCCACTGACTGGCAGTTCTGGGGATTTTACTGCCCACTTCCATTACTCTTAAGCCTTATATTAACACAAAACAAAATCAACCATAAAATCCTCACATCATTATTTCTTAAATGTGTATATATTGATTCTATATAGTTTAGGCTTCATATTCTTTCATAATGTGAGCACCAGCTAAATTTACTTGAGAAGAGTCTGAGTTAGGTTTTTAAGACAGCTGTAACCTAACCACCTAAATACCCTGACAAAAACAAAACCAAAATCATCGCCCAAGCCCCCAAAAAACCAAAGTCACAAAAAGAACCAAAACCTAAACAAAGCAGTGTAAAACTCCAGTCTACCTTGACTTGGCTGCTTCTCAAAACTGAGGGCACACCTTACAACATGGCAGTAAAGCCAATCCATTGTTTAGGCAGCAGTTTAGTAGTCTAGAAAATAGCATCTCTCTCTTTAATGGTCATTCTATATTGTATCCAAAATCACATACTCTGGGATCTCATAAAAAGCGGGAAAAAGGGATTAACCCCCTTCAACTTTTCCCTTATTCTCCATCCTCTCTAAATCATTGAGCTGAAAGCTCAGCTCAAACAGACTTATTATGGTGGTCCCTGTGATAAAATAATGGACAGGAGACACCACACTGTCTTGAAAGCTGGCAGGAAAAAATACCAAGAAATCAGAGAGTTTAAAGCAGTTTAAAGCAGACTTCACAAAAAATAATTACACTAGGTTGGGGATTTCTAGGTCTGGTTAATATGGGTAGTAAAGTTCAGGGCAAGTACTGAACCAAGCACAAAACAGCTGATAATGTACATGGTGGTAAAATGCACAGAAATTCTGAGGATCTGGCAGGTAGGGTGGAACCCAGAGATGCAAAAGCATTTACCTGCTTCATGGTAGGTATCTCAGAGTGGAAGCAAATGACAAATTATATATTTTTAAATTTTTTATATTTATGAAATTTATTATAGAATTCACCATAAAGGAAAAAAAAAATTAACATGTCCTCCATCAACACAGATGATGGAAGAGCAAATATGCTTCAGAGTCAAGCACATAAACTATCAAACCCTTGTCTGACAAAATTCATAGCATTAATAGTAACCCTGTCATAGGTCAAAAACAGGTGAACAATTTTCAGGCCTGTAAAAAACCAGTAACTTTAGTCAATTTTTTCTGCTTCTACCAAAGTTTTATAATTATGAAAGAGAGTTATTTTTATTATTCTGTTTTAATTCCAAATATTTACTAAAATTTGTCTTGCCAGGGAAAAACAAAACAACCTCCTTCCCTCACCGCTCTTTTTTTTCTAGCTTGCTGTTGGCATTGTGTGACCTGGAAGTATAGAAATGCTAAGGCCTATATTCAGAACTTTCTTTTTAAGTGTCATGAAGTAAGCTTAAGCAGTGTCAACACTTCCTGAAGGCATTGCAGCCTGCCCTTCTCTTGTCTGTCTGTGCCTGGTCACCTGCCTGCCCTGGGCAGCCATGACAGCCTCTCCCCTGTATCCCAGCTGCTCCTTCCTCCTGGCCCTCCTCTTCTCCTCAACTCTCCCCTCTCAGTCTTATTTTATTACTCTGGTACTTGGTAAATGCCCCATCAGATAACTGCCATTTACAAATTCAGAGCACATTTCCATAATTGACATGGATAAAGCTTCACATCTGTCATGAAACGCCAGCACATCACCCTGTGTGCCCCAACCAACTCTGGAAGCACCATAAGCAGCAAGAACCAAAGGGAGGTTTGAGTTGGCCCCCGTGAAAAAATATTGAAGAGTTCCTATGCGAATTGAGGTAAGGTGGTCATCTCTGGCATCAGACAGGATGCTTCCCTGGAAAATTCCCATCACTACTCTTTCCAGCTGGTTACTGAGGAACAATTTTCCCTTGTTTTACTCTCTCCCTTCCAATTCTTTCCTAAGGTAACTTTGAAGCCAATGTGTGCCAGCAGCCTCAGACTCCATCAATGAAGCTTTGTCAGGGTGTCTCGACTTTCTTAGAGCAACAGCATGAAAAAAATGAGCCTGCTACTCATAAAAATGGCACAGTACTTAATACTCTGGAATAGAGAAGAAAATCACAAGCTACTTATTATCTGATTGTAGTCAGTAATTCCTGCCCATAATATGAAGAAACTGTTGCTAGGAAAGGAGTATTCAACAAAATGAAATATATGATTACCAGAAAAAAACAAACAAAAAAACCCCACAAAACCAAAACTTAACAATTGCCCTCAGCTACGCTGTAATATTGCTTTAATATCTTAAAGGTTGTCCTTCCTTCAGTTTTAAAAAAATAAGTCTGTATAAAACTTAAACACGAGAGAATTAACTTTTTGAAGAAAAAGTCACTGATGTATGGGTTGTTATTAAATATGCTTTTCAAACATGCAAGCAAATACATTGGTCCAGGTGCTAATAATGAGGATGGCAAGAGTTATAGGAAAGCTAATTAAACATGACCAATGGGGAAGATAGAAGAGAAGCAGTCAACAGATAATTATGAACTTTAAATAGCATTCATTCTTTCTGATTAAAACACCAAAAGATTATTCTGCTTCTTTTGTTGTAGAAAGGCCTTTAATTTAGTTAAATTGGTTTTTTAATTGGAAGCTCAAGGAGTTAAGGATTTGAGGTCCAAATAAAAGCTATCTTCTTCAGTAACCTTTTAAGTTTCCAGTAACTGCTTAAACTGCACATTTACCTTCCAAAAAGACACTGGAAAAGTCATCTTTTATACTATAATATTGTACCTTAGTCAAAACACTAGATCAAAATCAGATCTCCAAAAATTTTTTGATAGAACCAAAAGAATTCAGCTTCTTTTAATCATAAAACTAGATTGAATTTCATACAGTGCATGAATGTATGATATCTGAACAGTTTATTTTGTACTCAGTGCTAAATACTTAGAGGCATTGTAATCTAACTAGGAAGTTCAATCCTGACAAACTGCATTTTTATCTTGTATTGCATATTTTACTACCCTTTTCTCCTTCGCAATTACTTTTCTTTTATATCAGCTGTATTCACTGGATGGAAAGTAATTTAAGAAGGTCATTTAAGATATAGTGACACCAGAATAACTTCTGGTCATTCCCTCAGACTACTCTTAAGAGTGCTACCAAATATATCTCAATTAGTTTGGAGCTACTAAACTTCTTTGGTTATATTTAGCATAGGAGAATAATTTTACATACTGGGTTTAGCACTCGAATAATCCCTGGACTGTAATCAAAAAGTTACATTATAGCAAACATCAGGAAATGTGACAAAAACTGTCTTTTCCTTTTTGGTAACATTCCAACAGGTTTTACAGCTAATTTCTCAAAAATTGCTGCTTTCTGTGAATAAATACAGACTTCACTACCTTCCATTTAACATGCCTAGATATCCAATGTTACATTTCAAATTTTCTAGACTCTTGATGGGCATAAAGTTCTGCTGTTACACTCTGGTAAAATGTCTTTTTACTGGTTTAGTAAGATAAAAGCACTACAATGTTCCTAAAAGAACACAAGGATATTTTTAAAAATGCACACTTTGGAATTAAACTCACCACTTTTGCCACCTCTGCAGCTACCTCTTCAACCCAGTAATTTCTAAACATAGCACATCAGGAAACGTATTTTAGTTGAATTATTAATAATAATTTAAAAAACCCACATGACAATTTTTAAAATAGATTCTATATTGCAGAAAAGTTTGTTTTCTAAACTTGCCAGATTTGATGAGAGTACACCAAAACAGAGCTGTCTAGATGACAGAATGCCAAAAAACTCTGCACATGGCTGTCCAGGAATAGATACGTACCCTGAAACACATGAAATTCCCAACAATGTGCCAATTATTTGGCTTTTGTAAGATGAGACTTGGAATTCAGGCAGATAGAAGGTATGAAACATGATCAGCTAATTATGTCATTTAAAATTAATATGGAGCACTGCAATATAGCTTTCTATCAATACAGATGCATTTATAATAGATTAAAAATTTGCCATTCAAAAAACCTTTAAGTGTATAATTTTAATGCTTGCTAATTTACTGTGTTTTTAAAATCTGAATATGAATGTCCCACTTCTACTTTGAAACAAAAAAATGAATATCGTTTTCTTGATAAGATGAATTTTTAGTATACCTTTAGGAATAGCCGAGTGGCTTGGTTTTTTGGGGGGATTTTTGTTTGTTTGTTTGTTTGTTTGTTTTGTTTGTGTGTTTTGTTTTGCTTTGTTATTTTTTGTTTGTTTGTTTGTGGGGTTTTTTGTGGGTTTTTTTTGGTTTGGCTTGGGTTTTTTTTGGTGTTTTGTTTTCAGTTTTTATTTTATAATTTGGCATCTGCAACCCAGTTACAAAAGAAAACATACTATATTTATTTTTTTTTATTATTTTCTGGAATGCAAACCACTTTGGTAAGTGTCAAATAATATCAACAATTTTCTCTGATTTAAAACAGATATTAACAAGCATAATTCACTTATTTTGATTAACTGAAATACTTACACTTCTGTATTTAACAATATATTCCAGTATGGGGGCTCCTCCATCATCCTGCTTAGTTATGCTAAGTTTAAAACTCTTGCCACTCTCTGGTTGTCCATGAATTGAAGGGGGACTTGGCTCCCCTAATAAGGAAACAAACAGTACACAATAATAATAATAATAATAATAATTCAGCAGTGAGATAACTCTTAAATTACAGATAGGTTCTTATCCATAATAATATTAATCAAAATCTTAAAACCAATATGGTCATTCCAGACACTACCAAACAGTCTTAATAAGAATGTTAAATACTGTCCTTGAAATGTGTTCTAAAGTAGATCCCTTATACAAGGAAACAAAATTACGTGAAGTATGAAAGAAATATTCATTTCTTTGAGACCTTCTGACTTCTGACAGTTTTAAATAGAATTTCCTTCTAAAATGATTTAGTTGTCAATTCAGCAAGGCTGGTTACCTGCTACTTACACTGAAGTTTAAAAGACACTCTCTTACACGTAAACATTCGTAACTTAAGCATAATCTTTAATCCCATGTGAGATTTCTAAATTGCAATACAGTATTACATTTAAAGTAAATTTGCTCTCCAACAAATGTACCACGTCAAATTAGATAAAAAAAACTTCTCAGAGAAGTTATAAAAATCAAGAGAAAATATAAAAAAATTTAGTTTTTCCAAAACTAAAACCAAATGTCTTAGTTGTAATGAGAAGAGTAGTCTTAAAGGTAATCTTAAACATACAATCAAAAGATTAACAGCCACTTTAAGACCCTTTCCTAGTCAAAAATTCAGATTATCTTTTCTATATGCAATGTCTATTATATTTTTTTTAAGATGAACAAATATTGAAGCATCCTATCCTCAAAATATTTGTAAATGTGCATTCATCCAGAGACATATGGTTCCTTTAGAAAAAATGGTATTATTTGTGTTTATCACTTATTAAAGTAAGGATAAACTTACATAGATCTCGACATAAAACTTATCTAGCTTTCTATCAGATAACATATATATATATATATGTAATGTCTTTCAGTTTCTGTCATTCTTCCATCAGGTATACTGATAGGAGTAATAAAAAAATATTTTATCTGTCCTGGAATATATTTAGAATATCTATAGGCTTCAATGGAAAAGATATTTCAAAGCTGCCAAGTTACTGTTTTGGGACAGAAGAAATATATAATGCAATAAAGTGTAATATAATGTAATATAATGTAATGTAATGTAATGTAATGTAATGTAATATAATACAATACAATACAATACAATATAATATAATATAATATAATATAATATAATATAATATGTAATGCAATGTAATACAATATAATATAATAACACAGAAATGTTTTGTGTTCTTTGTAGTAACATTACTTTTATTTTTCACTCCCTTAGGGCCAGTATTAGCTACACTGAGTAATGCTCTATTGAGGAAACAGTTCAGTTGCAACAGATTTATGACAGACTGATCTGGCAGTAGCTGCTGATGTATTTCAACATGTCTCTTTGATTACTATACACTGCCATCTGGTAGTTCCTTTGTTTTTCTTCTCTCTATGTATTTAATTTATTTATTGTTGTTTCTTGTTAAAGATAATTTGAGAAAAATATTTTTCATTTGCCCTTAATATTTTAATCTGAATCCCTGGCCTATAGTTACTACAAATATAGAATTGGTTTAATAGAATTTCTCATTTGCATGTAGTCATAGTTAAAACAATTTATTCTCATTTCTTCCATATCTTAAGATTTCTGTTTGAGGCTTGATAATTGCAGAACAATAGCACCACAGTTTGGTGAAGAAATGTCTCCAGCAATGGCCAATTCAATTCTGTTAGATGTGGATAATATCCTGAGTATTAATGAGAGAAAACCTTATTCTCATATATCTCATGGTTTGTGCTCCATTATATCAAATAAAGACTTTTCTGAATCTCAAAAATGTAAGATAATGGGATAAATTCTCCAATTTAAGTTCACTCATATGTCTTGAAAGGGTAGAATAACAAAACATGATTTCTGAGAAACAATGTAAAGACTCATGTAATGCACTGGGGAGTGGATTATAAACATGAAACATTATCTACAGTGAATCATAATTCAAATCTAGAGATATACTAATAATAATAATAATAATAATTTTCATTTAACAGGACAAGTATTACTCACGGACTGGTAAGGTCTGAAAGATCTCAATTTTGCTATACTCTCCTTGCCCTTTTCCATTTACAGCAGCTACTTTGATTTCATATGTTGTATTTGGTTCCAAATTGCTCAGAACAACCATTGCTAAAGGAAAAAACAAAAAAAAAGGAGTAAAATTTGATGAAGCAATAAATTTAAAAAAAGTAAAAGTAAGACAATTTCATAATTTTCTTCCTTCACTTGTAAATCAGCGAGTCTCATATTCTGACATTACATTGGTTTCAAACTTAGCTTTTTTGTTGAATGCTAATAGTCCCTTTTTTCATCTCCATAAAATCATTGTTGAGACTGAGCAAGTTATGCTTCTGAAGGAACAGTGAAGTCAGTGTTAGAGAGGCCACAGGCAACAATTAAGGACCTTGATGGGAATCAATATTTTATGTTCAGATTGTGAGCACAGTGCATTGGGTTTGCACACCCAGGTTTTAACAGCAAGGCTGCTACAGGAGTGGCTTCAGTGAGAAGGTGCCAGAAGCTGCTCCCATGTCTGACAGAGCCAATCCCATCTGGCTTCCAGAATGGACACACTGCTGGCCAAGTCTGAGCCCATCAATGACAGAAGCCTTCTCTGATAATATATTTAAGAAGGAAAAAAGTTATTGTGCAGATGTATTTGTGGCCAGAGAACAGCGGGATGAGAGCATGTGAGAGGAACAGCCCTGCAGACACCCAGGGCAGTGCAGAAGGAGGGGCAGGAGGTGCTCCAGGAGCCAGAGCTGAGATTCCTCTACAGCCCCAGGTGCAGCCCATGGAGAGGCAGCTGTGCCCCTGCAGCCCATGGGAGACCATGGGGGAGCAGAGATCGACGTGCAGCCCACGGAAGAGGCACACATCAAAGCAGATGGATGCTGAGAGAGGGCTTTGACCCCGTGGAAAGCCCATGCTGGAACACGCTCCTGGCAGGGACCTACAGATGCATTCCAGGAGCCCACACTGGAGGTTTCCTGGTAGGACTTGTGACCCTGTGGGGGACCCATGCTGAAGCAGCCTGTCCTTGAAGGACTGACCCTGGGGAAGAGTGACCCACGCTGGAGAAGTTCATGGAGAGCTGTCTCCCACGGGAGGTACCCTGCGCTGGAGCAGGGGAAGGACTCCACACCCTGAACAGCACCAGGAACAACGTGTGATGAACTGATCATTATCCTCTCTACCTGTCTTCCTGTGGGGGTGAGGTAAAGCTGGGAAGGAAGGAGAAGTGGTGGGAAGGTGTTTTTAAGATTTCTTTTACTTCTCATTATCCTGGTCTGATTTTGGCTGCTAATATGTTCAATTAATTTCCCCAAGTTGAATCTGTTTTGCCCATGATGATAATTGATGCATGAACCTCTCCCTGTCCTTATCTCAAATTATGAGCTTTTTGTTATGTGTTCTCTCCCTTGTCCAGTTTCACAGGTGAGTGATAGAGTGGCTGTGTTGGTCAAGTGGTATCCAGCCAGGGTCAACTCATCACACATAGGAGACATGAATATGGCAAAAAAAAAAAGGAATTTTCCATCCTCCCTGCTGGCAACTGGCAAATAATGGGTGTTCCAGCCACCTTCGTACAGTTCATAACTTGCCATTTTTCCTTCATGGACAGCAGTATCAACTGTCCTTGATCTACACTCCAAAATGCAGCTACAGGCACATTGATGGTGACTTTCTTGTGTTCTGGTCTGCCAGTTCAACAATGTGTTCAAGACCTAAAATGAAAGGTGCCTATGGTCATCAAAGGAAGAGATCTGAGTTATCTACTGAGGACCTGGAAGAGCATCAGGCAGGTTTGTACATATTTCAGAGGAGATGTATGGAAGTACATAAACTAAATATAATAATAATAATAATAGTAACAAAATTATAACAAAAAAAATTACTTGGGAAGAAAAGGATTGGGAACTCAGGACATGATTTCAGAAATCAAGACTGAAATCCCGACAGTGATCATTCACACCAGCTAGCTCTATGATTCTACCTAAAGATGCCATCTGAAGCAGAAGACAGGGGTAAAGCTTGCCAAAAAGCATTAAGGATCCAATAGTAAATCTAGAAGTAAAATCCAGGAAAGTAATGTTGGACTCTGGGAACCTTTATGGGAATACATTATATATAGTATCATAATACTGAATTTACTAAAAGCAATATTGAATATGTACTTGGAAATGTGGATCCATGCAGACTTCTTGGACCATTACCCTGCTTTTAGAAGAAATATTCCTTTTATTGTCTCTCCAGCAAAGCCTGCTTGCTGTTTGCCAGCTCTGTGATGAGCTCTCCATATGTCAGACTCATACTGGGGAATGGACGAAAATTAGATGGACTTGACTAGGAGCACAACAGCATTTGTCCTGGCCTTGAAAGCAGGGGCTGTAATGTTTTACAAGTGGATCTAGAAATGTAATATCTTAAAAAAGAGCTGGTAGTATCTTTCACAATCCCTAGGGAGCATAATTTTTCATTATAAAGGAGTATTTTTTTAGTTGCTTTAGGCGTGCTTTTCAAGTTATATATTCAATGAAAGCATAATTATTTCTGTCTATACTCTTTGTTATTCTTTTCAGTCCAGATTTATTAGAATTTCTATTTCTTTAATTTCTACAGCAGTCCAACAGAGTTCCCATTAAATGTGAAGCTAAAAGGATTAAATGAATTTGGAAAAACAGTAACTTCTACATTTCACACTCTACTATGGGCATTTTGCATGAATTTGCCATTGAAACATAATTGTTTTCTTGTAAATAAAGCAGTAGAATTGTATGTCTTCCAGCATGTTTTAGCCTGATCATTTTATGAGATTTAAAAATATTGAACTCTAAAGTATAATCATGTCATGAAAAAATAATTTATCATCATGAGAATAAGAATAGAAGATGTAACGTTGAGTTCTGTTAAGATGAAATTTGAAACTTAACTAAGCAGGAGCAGTATTTGACTTGCCTTTCAGCCATGATTACTTTCCAAGGATGAATAATTTCACCGAAAATAAACCTTAGGGCATACCAAATATTAGTGTTACTGTAAATATTTTTAAAATTTAAACAACATAAAAGCTCGACTATGAGTCTACATTTAAGAAAATGCAAGTATGTTAATTACATGAAACATAAGGATCAGATTTTCTAAATACTCCTGGGACCTATAGAAATGAAAAAAAAAATTACTTATATATGCAGTATTTAAAGAATCAGTGCACACTTTAGAATCCTCTGCACAGCATTATGTATCTAGATACAATGACTTTTGCAATTACATTTGTGGAATTAACCCAGCTATATCTGTTAGCATAATATGTCCTCGAAGACTGGACCCACTTAGTATTAATGATAGTGTGATGTGTATATATTATACATGTAGGAAAAAATATAACTATGGCCTTCTGAAAAACAAAGAAAAGAACCATTCTGGATTAGAATACACACTCCAGTTGTAAAAGAATACTTGGAGTAATTAAGATTAAGAAGTTGTCTCACAGAGTGTAATAAAGTGCAGGACTGAAGAGTAATCTTAAGAGAACTGAAAATTTCACTGCTTGATAGGAGTTTCACATGTTTTACAGTATGTTAAGATTGGAAGAAAATACTCCATAAACTAGTTAAGCCTTTTTTTCAATGTGTGTATCTGTTATTTAAGTATAAAATCAGCTTATTCATTTTTCCATATACAAATAAATTTTTCTCACAGGAAAATAGCCCTGGCCACAATGAATATTTTGATTTCAGATTGCAATGATCACTGAAGTAATTAGCTAAAAAATTAAAAATAATATTCTGAAAGTAATACAGTACTTTCATTTTCAGTGTAAAAATGTGAAAAAACCCAGTCAACTGCATACCATATGTGTACATTATGCCATTGGCATATTTATAGACGGATATCAATTTCCAGATATACTGAAAGTGAAATCTCTTTCTTTCAGAGTATCATTTGAGATTTTACAGTTTCTTCTAGGTGTCATATCAGTAGATATTGTCTTTCGAATCACAGTATCTGCGAGCTTTAGTTGAAGAATTCAATTTTGTAGATTGATTTTGCTGGGATTATTCACATAGTGACTGGTTAGATTGAGAAGTCAATTTGTAAGGAATACTCCAAAGAGGGAAAAGTAGAACATTCTCTTCTGAACTCTCCAAATTAAATAAATTATCTAATTAAAGTTAGTTAATTAATAAATTAACATGATGCACAACAGCTCAGAGCTTAGTCTTTTCCATTTATAAGTGAGGCTTTACCTCTCAAGGTCCCCTTGGAGGAGATCATGACACAAGAAGTTACCAGGTATACTGGTTTTGGTTTAGTGTGCTACATTAAGGCTTTAATACAAAATTATAAATATTTTTGACAAGGTATGCCACAAATATTGTTGCTTGTTTGGTTGGTTTTTTTTTTTAGATTTGTCAAAGAAATTGAAAAAAAAACCAAAAACACAGCAACAGAAAAGAATTAAACCTTACTGAATAAAAAATTCAGTTTAATGTATTGTTTGATAATAGGTTAATCCTGAAGTTTAAGCAACATTAGATATAAAGTCCTTTTTATTATACAGATTCTTGTAACTTGCAAGAAAACCTAATATGCTAAAAATTGACACAGTACAGGAATAAAAAACCCACAGAAATATATTAGATAGAAAAAGATGCAGAACTTCATACTACTTAAAACACAGTGTGCAAGCATTTCAGCTAGAAAGGTTTCTTTTATTGTTGCAGAATTTTAACTGCTGTCAAAATGAACCATGGGAAAGCAACATCTAACACAAGATTTGCTGTGAAATAAATTGTACCATAAATCCAAGTCAGTAAAACCAAAACAAAATTCCCCAGCTGCTTCTCTGGTCCAGGGTAGGTTGTTTACGTTACTTTATTACACTAGAACGAGAGGGAAAATGTCTGGCATATTAAATTTGCTTTTCACTGAAGTAATCTACCTCAAAAACCTTCTAAGAATTGTGATATATTACATAAACCATCACCAAGGAAAAGAAGGTTAGGGGGAACTAACAGTACAGTTCCTCTACATTAATCCCAAAGCGGATCTTATGTGGGTTAATTAACAGAAATATCACATTGTTACACTGCTCTCATTGGGGAGGTATCTGCTGCATAGAACAATGTTATTCCAGTTCCAAATTAAATCCCTTGAGGATTTCAGATCTAACTGAAGAAGGATATATTTTTTTTTTTTTTTAAAGTAGCTGAGATATGTAGTTGATGAAATAACATCTTCACTCCTATGTATCTGAGATTGTTGTGGCAGAATGAAATTTCTGTCAAAGAAGCACTACAAATTTGAGGATGGTTTGTGTTCCTTCCTTGCTTCTCTCCCTTTATTCTGAATCTATATTACTATAGAGGCTGAATGCAGCCTGACTACTGTGCATGCTAATAAGTGGAGTGTTTTGATTTAACAGCACTTTGCTGCACCTATTACTCATTATTTTACTACTCTCAAGGAAAAACTGAGTCCCCTGGAAATACTTGAATTTCTTTCTGAGGAAAAAAAAATGAACAGCATTTTTATGAAGCTTAAACAGGTTTCTCTTTGTGATGATGATTCATGTTCTTTTAAGGGTAGGAGAAAAAGTCATGAGAAGACAGCAGTGAGGAACTTATGGTAGTAAAGTAATAAGGTTCTGTACAAATGTCTGAGACTCTTGTAGATGTTACAGAATATGAGGAGCTTTGCCCAAAATCTGTCTGCTTGGGATGAGCAACAACTGTTTTGTTTATTCTATATGTTTGCACAGTGGGAGGAAGAGTATAAAACCTCTTTTTTCTAGCTGAGACTCACAGTTAGCTCACAGAAAAATTGACAGAATGAAGTTAGAAATTGCCACGGGGGAGAAATACAGAGTAAAAAAAAAAAAAAAAAAGAAAAAAAAATTTGCTACACAATAGACAAAATGTTAATTCATATGTAGAAACAGCCAGGCTGTCTCAGTTCCATCTGTCTGCCTTGCCCAAATAACAATTAACTTCATAAATACTGATCCAGGCATCTGGCTATAAATGTCAGAATTCAGCTAACACAAATAAATGAACTTTAATAATGAAAATATTTCAATTTGCACATTCTATGAAAAAAGATAATGATAGCAAATTCAGTGAAATCATTGGCATAAATTGGAGACAATATCAAGCTTTAATTCCCTAAAACAACAGAAACAAATGTAACCATTTTAATAATCAGATAAAAAGGTTCTCTTCCTGGAATTTCCATCATTCTTTGCACTTTAATGTATAATTGTTACATTATTTTGGAATAAAAGTATTAGTGGTTTATTTAACTGTGAATACAAATAATAACTCATGAAAAAAGCTATACAGTGTAGTAGATCAGGTATAATTAATATAATCTAATGTTCACAAACATGAGTAATTTCTTTACAAAACACTTTTCAGTAGCTGACATTAAAAATGCATTTGGCAAAAATGACTGTAATCTTTTTATTAATATTAATATATAACACATTAAAACACAATTACCATGTTAAGCTCCTTTCTTCGATGTATTCCATTTTTAATTTTGAGATATCACTACACAAACTGATCCAAAAGTATTATCCCTATTCAGAGATTTTCTTTGACAGTTATTTCTACTGAAACAAATCTATTAAGAAAAGATTAAGTAATCTATGGGAAAATTATAGTTAGAAAATGCAAAGTACTATAAATTAATGAAAATAAAGCAAGTAGGAGTGCAAACTAAAGTGCCTAGAAAAGACAGATTTGTGGATTGACAACATAGTTTATAATATACTGAATCAGAATAAATCCAGAAGATGGGGTTCTTCATTTAACAACTTCAGGTATAACAATTAATAGATTTTCTTTAGAAGTTCATTTATTTAAAAAATACCCTTAGTTCAACTGTATTTAATCAGAATAAGACTAGAGCACACAAGGAAAAAAAAGAAAACATTCCTGGAACAAAAGCAATCTATTGAGATATATCATTGTATCAGTAAACTTTCCACAACTTTATTCAGAACAGAAACACATTTGTATGAACTGCATATAAAATAAATCACCTATGTAGTGTCAGAAAAAAAAAACAAAAACACAACCCTATATATATAAAAATGCATATATTATTTTTAGGCTATAGGTTTACAAAAATTATTTGTACTCCAAATGATAAAACAGATCATCTGTTATCTTGGTATCTTCTTCACATTTTTCTGTTATACTAATTTGACAATAAAATAGAATATTTCATTAACAAATCTTGCCACATGTACTTATTAGGATCCTATCAGCAATCCTGTGCAATCAGGATCTAGCTTTGATAGGTTTTGTTTCTCATCACCATTACAATGGAATTTTTATTTCAAACACACACTTTTTAATACCCCTTTCTCCAAGTTTTTAGTTATAGATTTCCTTGACTACCTTTATGATGACCAAGTCAGCTGCTTAATACCAAATCTTTAAAAACGCAGTCAGCTTCCATAAAACACACTTGTAGATATTAAAGCGAAATAGAAATCAAAGAATAGGAAAGGGGTAAGAGAGAAGGAAATGGAAGAGGAAAAGGAGAGGAGAAATAAAAAATGGACAATTAAAAACTTCTTAAATACCACAAAATTTAAAGTTCAGGTGAGACTCCTTGAAACTACTGATATTCCCTGTAAAAAGATCTTGTTAAACTAAACAAAGGCATCCTGAATGAACAAATTCTTTACAGAATGCAATAGGTAAAAATGGAAATACACACTTAGCTTCAAAAGCACTCAATTCAAATACATTTCAAAAATAAACACTCTTTGAATCACAAAACTTTTAAAGTGTCAGGTCTCCTCCCAGTAGTCACTAGCCCTTCATTTTATATAAGTGTTTAAGAAGAGGCTTTTAAGAAATACTTTTATAATTTTGTGTGTGTGTGTGCACAGAATTGTCAGTGTTTTGAAAAGCTGCAGCTTATTGGATAATAACTTAAACAATGTTCAATGATGGCTAACACTTTCCTATCATAGCATTTAGAAGCACTAATCTAGTCTATACAAATTCTGCATCTCATGGAGAGCGGTGAACTTTGGCCCAGTCCCTAGAAGAAATGATTGCATTTTATTCTTTTTTTGGCATGTTCAGACCACGTATTAGAAATATTGAAACACTGGGACAGACATGAAGCACTGAAACAGGTTATACCAAGACAAGAGTAATCTCCATCCCTGGGACTTAAGACTGAATTGGACAAAACCACACCTGACATGATCTAGGACTGGCAATAGTCTTGATTACAGCAGGAGGTTGGACCAGATAAATACTAGATATTCCTTCCAACCACATTTTCTAATTCTATAAATTAAAGGAGAGTACTATCTTGGTTCTTGGAACTCCATTTTGCACTCTGCTATAAAACCATTGTATAATTTTTAATGCAAAGATTTTGCTTGGACTAGCAGCCAGACGCTTAAAAAGGACTACACTAAAAAGTTTAATGAAACAATAAATGAATACAGTGAAATCAATGGGGATTTGGACTTCTACCAGATATTCCCCCCATCATGTGAAAAGAAAGTATTGTTCAAAATGCTTTCTAACATATGACTAATGTTCTCAGCAGGGTTCATTGTTAAATATTTATGTAACTATAATTGCTGCAATTTTAGTAGTACAAATTACACTGCTAGATATAAAATCTGATTAAGTTAAACATTTTCATTAATCAAATTTACTTTCTGTAGACGTTCATTTAAAAATTATCCTGCAAGAAAAAATTCGAGGCCAATGAATACGATGAACTTCCATTGGCAATGTGAACGCAGAAAGACAGCAGAATTAAAACATCTAAGTAAGTAATACTTTATTGAATGAACACAAAATACAACAAAATGTAGTATAGCAATAACTGTTGTAATCTCAATGCAGAAGGGTAATCAATGCCAATATTAAGATAATTTACACTGTATCATTTATCCTATTGTTTCTCTTTCCTCTTTTTGAACACCCTTCAAGGCTAAAAATAATGGTTACTGGGAGACAACCCAGAAAATAAAACAAGATAATTTATTAGAAGGCTATGAAAACATTCATAGTTAGGTTGTAGGCAATGCTACTGTGTATTCCCTGTGTTATATCAAAGTTTGGAATCTAACCTGGATTACTGAAAAAGGAAGTTTAATTTGAGGGGAGAGGCAGCAATTAGTAATGAATGCGTACCTTCCTTTCTGCTACTCTTGCTGCAGCTATATTACTTTTTCTCATTCCTCAGTTGTATAAATCAAACTGTATCCTATCCCATTCTATTCCATATATGGCAGAAACTAGAATCTCTCACTCTCTCTTGCAGGGCAGAAAGAATTACTTGTATGTCAGTTTTTCCTGTCCTTTTTACTTTTTTCCCTCTCTTCCTACAGTGGAGTTCCTGTTGTGACTTCCATCACATTTGAAATTTGCAACACAAAGTTGGAGTTGAAAATGGTCTGCCACATTCAAACTCTACCCATGAATTCTTTGTTACTGAAAGATCCTGAGCAAAAGGTGAGGTAGGCTTCATCTGAATTCACAGTATACAAAAGCTGTATCTTCTAAGCATGAGGCTCACACTAGTTCCCTTGGTCTACCTGGTATATGTTCTGTTGAATGTGTACAAACTAGTTCATGGTGTAATAATAATTTGCCATCTGAAAATCCTGGTGACTGCTTTTAATATATCAGGGTGAAACTCAGGTTTAAACTATCAACTTATCCTAAACTAGTAACTGATCATTGGGCCAAATATATTGTCTTTTATCACAAAAAACCAAAAAAAAGAAAAAAAACAAAACCCAAAGAAAATAAACAAACAAACAAACAAATCACAGAATCACTTCAGTTTGAGAAGACCTCTGAGATCGAGTCCAAGCTCTGACTGATTGCAACTTTGTCAGCTGCCACGTTCAATTGTTTCTTGAACAACCAGGGATGGTGACTCCACCACCACTCCCTGGGCAGTCCATTCCAATGTAAAAATATTCTTCCTGATGTTCAGCCTGAACATCCCCTGCTGCAGTTTAAGACTGTGTCCCCTTTTCCTGTCACTAACTGCCTGGGAGAAGAGACTGACGGTCACCTGGCAACAACCTCCTTTCAGGGAGTTGTTGAGAGGATAAATTCATCCCTGAGCCTCCTTTTCTCCCGAAAAAACACTCCCAGCTCCCTCAGCTGCTCCTCACAGGACTTGTCCTCCGGACCCTTCCCCAGCTCCATTGCCCTTCTCTGGACACGCTCCAGCCCCTCAGTGTCCTTCTGTCAGCGAGGGGCCCAGACCTGGACACAGGATTCCAGGTGTGGCCTCAGCAGTGCCCAGCACGGGGGACAGTCACTGCCCTGGTCCTGCTGCCACACTATCGCTGACACAGGCCAGGTGCCATTGCCCTCCTTGCCCACCTGGGCACACCTGGGCTCACGTTCAGCTGCTGCCGACCCCCAGGTCCTTTTCCTTTGGGCACCTTTCCAGCCACTCTGCCCCAGCCTATAGCACTGCAGGGGGTTGTTGTGGCCAAAATGCCTTCAAAGTCTAAGAAAATAATGACTTTTAACAACTGCACCTTCTTCCTATTGTTAGCAAAGTTCTGCAGAGCTACAATTTCTTTTTCCTATGAGACTTTACAACGTATTTAAGATGTTTTGTGCAACAAAAGGCAATTCACCAGTTTTCTTATAGTGTTACAAAAGTGCACTCTGTTGTTATATACAAATTAGACGTGGCCTTCCTTAACCAGATGGACTAAACTGCCCATTACTACAAACATATCAGTACTCTAACAGTGAAACAAAACAGATGTTGAGAATTCAGAAATTCTTACTGGTAAGCCAAAGGAATACCTGAGAGCACAGGGAATAAATGTTTTAAATACTATGCTCAGAGAAGCAGAGATATTTTCACAGGTAAATTCATATATGCTAGCAAGACTTGTCTCTCAATTAAGACTGCTATTTAAAATTCCAACATTTTAAATTCCACTCTAATTCTGCTTCCCAACAGTAATAAATAGAATATGTAAAATCTGTACGACTTTTCTCACTTAAGTTGCTGCAGCCTTGGAGCTGCCTAGGAAGCAGGTTCTGACACAGGAGTTCTGTCTTTCACTCCTCCACGCCACGCACTTTCATCTCTGGAGCATGCAAAGTGTGATGAAACAAAAGTCTACTTGCTCTTTTACCCAATTCAGGAGCTGGCAGAAACCTAACCACCACCACCTGAGATAAGAATAAAGCAGCTCCTGATTTCTCCTATCTCCAGAGGCCATTGCTATGACCCCAAATGTATCTTTCCTAACATTCCCTACTGTGTAAACAAAAAGACCTCAAGGCTGACATGAATGATGATTTCAAGAACAGTTTTTTTCTTCTTACATGCAAAGATGATTTTCCTTCATAACTTTCTTCCTCATCCCCATCCTACTCCTGTATACTATAATGTATTTCTTACCAGTGAAGAAAGAAATGGGGAGACAGAAAAAAGGTCATAAAAAGATTAATTTAAAGATATTGTGAAATGTAACACAGATTGGGCCATGCTATTGTTCTGTTGCTCGTTCTTGTATGTGGCTGCAGGAGAGCTCTATTCGTAATTACTCTGTCGTTCAATGACCTTGAAAATACTTAAAGAATACTCTGTCATCCTGGAGCACTTCTCTGTTTTGTATTACAAAGTGCAGCAGAAGTTTATATAGGCATAAATATTCCATAAATGTACTTTATCTTTTTCTAAGTAGACAAGCAATATACAATAAATGTGGATGAATACAATACACACTTGAAAGGCAAAATTTGCAGCTGCACCATGTGTCTCATTTATCAGTTATTCATACCCAGTACTGCACTGCATCACTCTTTGCTTAACAAGATTTACCTTTACAAGCCACGTCAGCAAGACCTTTACACCAGATCAGCTACTCACCATAAATTTACTTGAGACTGTGCAGTTATGAAAAGCCTGAAAGGTCTAAATAGGGAATAGACCAGGGTTATTACAACAGCACCAGCTGAAATACATTGGGAATGACTGATTCTCCGTTTAATTTCTTATTAAAATATTTACGACATACTTCTTGTAATCAAAGTATCTTCCATTTGTTCCTACAGATTTTTAAGTCTGTGTCTTGAGAAAACCATAAATCACATTCTGCAATGAGCTTTGACTGGTTGACTAAATGCAATTACAAACAGAATTACAAGGAAAAAAGAGATAGTGGTTTTATCTGCATAACACTCAGTTGCTTTTAGTTATGAACTCATGCTGTGCAGTAAATTGGCTGGATTCTGTTCATTTCTCATGACATTTTATTCACCTTTAAATGTGAAAAGTACTTCTCATTCTCCTGATGTTTCAGGTCTCTATAAAAACCTGAAATATTTAAACATAGTTTTCCCTTTACACTTCTCACTTTCCAGTCTCTCTAATCCATCCATGTAATTTAGTTTAAGACATTTATTTACAGTTCAACCTTTTCAACCACAAGAGACTTTTACAGCAAAGATTTGGATGGAGGCCAAAATTAGTATAGAGTCAGAATTAAAGGGCTGAATATCTTTCTTACATGCAAGTATATACACAAAATAAATTGGATAAAAATGGTCTTTGTCCCCACATTAAATTTTAGCCTATAGTGGTTATAAAATTGTGTGCATTCTTTCACCTTTTTCTTTTTTTTTTAAATGACGACTTGTCATTGAAAATTTTATTGGCAAATCACATGACATTAAATGCCATTTTATCCCAAGAATTAAGATTTCTTTTAAAAATTAATCACTTTTTATTCATATTATTTGTATCAGGTCTTACAACACTATAGTTTAATAATATACGTATATTCATATATGCAATTCCTGCATTGTTATAATTTCAAAGACAGTTTTAAGTTGAGAAAACTATTTTTGAATCAAGCGAAATAGTTTATTTTGAAAAAAAAATTAGTTTAGGCTTCGCAGTAGTATCATCAGTATATTAACTGATAAGAGGAATGATCCACAAATGTTTTGGCAATATTAACAATTATTGCCTACTGAAAATGGACAATTTCTTAGGTAAACCACTAGTTCTAGTCAATTTGACAATGCAACAATAAATAAGACATAATAAAAAAGTTAGGTATAAAGGAAAAATATATTTTTGGGGTCTAGTTTTATAGGGGTTTTTCATCCATGATTTTGCTGTTCATAAACTGCCTGCCTCACAGTCTGATAAATGAAGAACCAGATCCTAAGGCTCAATTCACGACATAGAAATGTTTTCTGAATGGCTTATGCCATCATTTAACAGATACAAAAACCTCTGAGTCTTCAGGTACTTCTAATTTGTGGACTACATACATAGTATTCCAGAAATGCATAAACACTCCACAGGAATAGTAACTGTTATTATTGAACTGAATGTGATCACAATCCATGTCATAGACAATGAAATCTGACAGATATGCCAAGAAATTAAATGTCTCAAGATGTATTTTCAGAAAAAAAGTATGTCTGTTCATGTGATGCCCATCAAAATGTCTTGCTTAAGGACAGAAAAAGAAGTTTAGAAGTTTTACCCAAACACCTGAGCTGCATAGACAGCAACAAAAAAAAAACCACCCAAAAAACCCAACTCCCTGCCCGCCCCCCCCAAAAAAACCCCCACCAAAACACACCTCAACATTTCAGAGTTTAGAATGTGAAATATTTATGTATATATGCATAATAAAAATTAAAGAGTAAATGGAATGACCTTATTTTAAATTTACTGGTTTGTGTTTTGTTTTTACTATGAACTTTTATTATGAGTAGCCTACACCACGTATACCTTCTCATTTGTCAATTCAAAACTAAATAGGACAAAACAGAGGTAGAGGACTTCAAGTTTTGCTTACCTCATCAACACGGGCATGTACATAGCTTTCTCTAAAGACATGTGTAGTAAAAGGAGCAGCAGTACCCCACAGCACAGCAGTTTAAGAACATATCTTGAGTAACAGAAAACCCTTATCTTCTATAATGTGCCTTAAAACCCAGTTAAATGCATGTGCATAGAACAGCAGAGATAGGACCTGATTTGAAAAAACCACTCATTTCACAAACAAACTGCTAAGTATGGAATTGCCATCCATAGAGACATTTAGAAGTCAGGGTAAAGCCCTAGCAAAACTTGGAATTTCACCCTGCTGCAACCCGGGGGAGTTGGAGCTGATGATGACAAGGTTCCATTTGAGACCTTTAGGCATTTAGGAAGCTAAATTATTCTAGCATTTCATGAAGTACATGGAATTTACTTTACTTAGATGAAAAAGAAATAACAAAAGAAATAAACAAAACCTGCTGAGATTTGAATGTGAAATTATAAAGAATTATTTATTTCAGATTTGAATTATAAGTTGTTAAAATCCAGAGAGAAAAAATTAAAGTTATGTTGAAAGCAAATATTTGCATTAGTGCTTGAAATTGGATAACTCCTTATTAGCTGAAACAGAAATATGACATTTATTGTTCTTCAATTTGCATATAATTAAGGTGCTGTACAAGTTCAGATTATTTCCTTATGCTATGATTACTTTTCAGAAAAGTAATGTAATACAACTTGTTTTTAACCTGTCATGGGTTTTTCTTTTCTTCTAGAAAGAATAAAGATTTCAACATTTCTTAAATAGAAATATTCTTCATCTTTTCATTTTGCCTTATAATAGAAAATTGTAAAAACATTTATATTTCACTTCTTCTTTGAAGTGAATAGTTTGATTATGTGATCACAAGGCCTTGAAAATTATTTTCTCCTTTAATAAAATATCCAGTAAAGAAATATAAAAATATGTTGATAAATTATCTTTGGTGTATTTTGATATCACTGCATGAAATATATTTACAAGTAACACTTTTCCTATTGAATAATACTATACTTGGCACATTATTTTTAAAGTTTCTGCATTCTGCTATCTAAAGAAGAATCCCTAATATCAAAAACATTCCTGACCGTTGAAGTTCAAAACACATAAATAGATCCAAAAAAGCATCTCGTATAACACATTTATTTTCTACACGTTTTTTTTTTCTACCCCATGGTTTGGAACTGTATGTACAACTTTAGCTTATATAATTTGTCGATTTTAGAAATTAATTTATGCTAGTATCCTACAAGAGTTAAATTGTAAGTCCGGGGATAATTTCACTAAAAGGGTTGAAACTCAACAGAATATCTCCTGAGAAAATGCCAGGACCTAGAGATGCCATTAAAGTCCAGTGACTTTGAGTTTGTGGGGTTTTGGGGTTGGTTGGTTTGGTTTACAATTTGTAGGGGGTCTGTGCTTGGTTGATTTGGTCTGGGGGTCTTTCTTTAGTTTCTGTTTGGGTTTTTGTTTTCCAGAAAAATAAACAAGACAAGAAATTTCTGGGTTTCAAGATCCAGTCATATCATGCTACAAATTGTTACTGATATAAGAAATTCTAAATGATCTAGATATTTTAGCAACTTCTCCAGAAATTCAGGAAACCTAGAACCTTTCTCAAATGTCTCTAAACTCAATAAATGAGAAGACTTTCTTTAAGAAATCTTCCAAATGTATTAAGGATTTACATAAAATATTAATAATTGAATTTTAAGAATTAAAAATGAATTAATTAAAATTTTTGCCTAAAAAAATCACAAAATCAATACTTATAAATAGGAAAAGAATCTGATCTGAAATCTGAGAATTTCCAAACACAAGCAGTTTAGAGGAAGCAAAGGTGGGGTGTGGGTGTGTGGGGGTGTGTGTATCAGCTCCATAAATCCCCAAATGTATATCTCTCTTCTTTAAGAGAATGCCAGCCATTCACCTATCCCAGAGGTGAATTTTCACAATAATCTGAATATGGGACTGTGTTTATTGTATTCCTCATGTTGTTTCTATCACCAGCAAATTCAGTAGCACTAGAAATGCAGAGACTGCTTTTTCTTGGTATTTCACTCATATAAATATGATGCTCTGGAAAAAAAAAAAAATCTTTGCCTGTCTTCCTGTAAACAGAAGAATAAAGGAGATTAAGTGTTTTGTATTCCTGTTGAAGACATACAAATGTTTTCAGAGAGCGCACATTTTTCAGGCTACAAGCACACTTCCACAGTGGTTTGGATTTGTGTAAAAGGTAATTCTTTACAAATACTTTATTTGATGCCTGTACACCAGAAATACTATTGCCTATAATGCTATTAAGACAAAACAGTAAGATGGCTTCTCTATTAGAGTTATACCAGTGGTGTTTTCTGAGGGACTGAATGTGAAGAACTGAATTTCAGAGACTCTATCTTGTTTCTTCCTTGGAAAATTCAACATTGCATAAAAAGGAAAAAAAAAGAAAAAAAGTAGGCATTTTCTTATGAAATCTTTGTTGATTAGACAGAAACAGATCAGTTAATGTCCTTTCTTCAAAAATAAAATTGCACAGAGGATTGTGGTAAGGTAATTTTTCCCAGTACAGGTGTCTTACACCTTGTCATCGGTTTCTTTGTGCCTACAGAAGAAAGCCTGGCAAATGCTCCTCACCTGCAGTTACCCACTTGCTGACGGTGGATGGGCACCTTCCCACACTCAGGGCTTCACCAGCTGTCTGGGTAAAAGGATGCAAACTCTCCTTGGAGAATTAATCTTGCCAATACTATCTGCATTTCTGCTACTCAAGATTAGTGGAATACTTTTCACTTTTGACAGAATCATAAACATCTGGGCCCTGAGGGGACTGTTCCCTGAACACCCACTTCCCCTTGGGACTCCAGTCCACAGAGAACTCCAATGTAAATTTGGGTTTCCTGATAGCCTGCAACAAAACAATTTTCATATTCAGAGGAGCACCTAACAAGTGCAGAAAAATCTCACTGCCATTTTCTCCCTGATCTCTTGCTGAACTACGAGAGTGTTGATTATGATTTTAAATCCCTTAATAGAATGAAATTGGTGTATCAGAATGATTACTTCACTTTCTGTGCTCTCCTTCAATAGCTGCAATCAGCACAGACTTTGAAATGAAATATTCTTCATTATAAAAGACAAAGGGGAGAGAACAGGGAAATAGATATTCCTGGTTACAGCTCCAAGACTAGAATTTTCTCCTTACCTGAAAACAGCTCAAACTGGTAAAGTTTGAGACAGAAGTCACCTTTAGAAGTATTCTTTGAAGGAAACAGCAAATGAAGAGAATTGCAGACCGGATTTGCATAGAATCCACTTCATGCTGCTTAATCGTTCAGATTAAACTTATTTGTATTTACTGGATGATTGATTACAGAAGAATATCTAACAACTTTGATAAGCATCTATTGTGGTTTTCATTATAATGTTAGTTGTAAAATGTTTTATAAATAGCTATTGGATCATAACCGGATGAAAATTAATGATGTTCTAGCATTAGGAGCAATTCTTCTCAAAAAGAGAAGAATCACTTATTAATGCTCTGTTTATAAACTTGCTTCTGCAGCCACATTTCTGTGGTGTTTGTTTCATTTTAAAAAGCATTTTTGATTAATTTTAGCAGTTTATGTCTGTTCTTTGTTACTGTGTGAAGACAACTACACTATTCCTTTAGGTCACAGTAGAGAGGAAGCAGAAGACTCAGTTTAGCCTTGAAAATCTCTGTATTGGAATTCTAACAGACTTCCAGGTACAACATTTTCCTGCATGTAGGCTTTTCTGTCTTTCCCTTCAAAGATGGCTTTGGAATTTACACATTTTGTACATTGTGGCAAGAAAGGTCTGCAGTTTTACCACTCCTGAGTTGAATCAGACTGATAAGTAACCATCCTGTAAAGTTTCAGAATATTTTATCACTTACTGCTGGGAAAAAATCATGACCCATGCATTATGTATGCACCACTACTTGAGATGTGCAAGCAGTTATCTGTCCCTGTGTAAACAGCTTTATATCTGAATCTTAGCCATAAACTGTCCCTAAAACACAAAGATGGAAAAAGTGGTTTCGTTTCCATTAAGGAATATTGACTGAGGTGGAAATTATAATGATCCAACTACAAATTGTAATACAGAAAACTGACTGCCTTCTAAACATTCTCTTCACTTAGCTGAGATGATGTTGAAGCATGGTAGAAAAGTGGTTCTTCATTACTTTAGCACAATCAGAAACTGTCTCAAAAACATGTATTTGTTATTATCCTTTAATAGACTATAAAGTATCCTAAATAGCTCAAAAATCTGAAAGAAAAAGAAAAAAGCAAAACAAACAAACAAAAAACAACAACAAAAACCATAACCAAAACAAACAAACAAAAAGACTTCACACTAATAAAAGTTTATTTGAAAAATCTTTCAGGAAGTGAAAATAGGGATTTTGGAGAGGATATCTCAAGGTTATCTTAACATGACACTGTAAGTAGGTTAAAAGATAAATGGGAGAGAAGTTTAAATGGATGTTTTAGAAAAATTGCTAAAACCCTCTGCTGGGAATGCCCACGAAACATGCAAAGGCTCAGTATTCCAGAAAGATTCCAGTTACACTTAGCAGCATTTCTTTTTCAAAAAAGGACAAATAATTTTGTTTTTTGCTCTGGTAACATATTTTGGTTTTCTGTTTTGGCCCTAGAGTATGTCACAAATAGAACAAGTTTTCAACTTATTATAGAATATCTGCAGGGACTTACGATAAATGCAACCAGGTCACTTTTGATTTCCCTATAAAACGACATAATGTAGCTTCAATAAGATTTATGAAAACAAGATTTCTGTTTAGTAAATATTTGACAATCTGAAATAGCTTTTGATTTCTAAAATAGCTCAGAGAGCAATTCAGAGCAATATGGGATATACAATCTCAATCTTTCTATACAGGGGTATATCAATAGAGATTTCAGAAAACATAATGAATTAATTATGAATGTAGTATTAATTTTTAATACTGCCCACTGTCCTTTCAATATTTATGCATTTGCTACATGACTCTGCATGGACGAAGACGGCTTTTCAGGTTGTTTTCATATTTACTAGTTTTTGTCATCACTTGGAGTAATTTTTGCTAACATATGTTATTAAGAGGTATCTTTAAGCATACAGTTAGGAGAAAATGAAACGAAGGGGAAAACACATGCTTGCAAGATGGTACATCCCCTGAAATCTTCCACGTGAAAAAGGAGAGTAAACTGTACAAAGCAGGATGTGGGAAAATAATATGACAGTATGCAGGAAGTAATACAGCTTTCTCCCAAAGAAATTTTTAATATTAGTAGGAATGGCAGCAGAGATCCTAAATATTCACAATCTACTTCATGGTGGTAACATCTGCATAAGGACTGCAGGTATTTGTACCTGTCAATCTACTCCAGTTTTAGAATCATAGAATTTAAACAAGTCTTGGACCAAAATGATTCCAAGATCAATTCATGGTACACAGAAATCTCCAAAATGAGCAACAACTTAAAAACACTCAATGCTGAAAGAATGTTTCAAAGGAAAGTGAATTTTTGAAGAAGGCAGATCCAGTTAATTCTAGTAACAATGGTCTGTCAAAATACACATCTTTCCTACTGTAATCAGTTGATATTTTAATAAACTTCACATCAACAGAAATAATAGGAAAGAAAGTTTTATGGGGAGTAAGGTGAATATGTTGTTTTGCAAAGTTAACACTGAGGACTTTTTTTTGTTCTGGCTTTACAATGAAATTAAACATCGATGTGATTGACTGATTGACTCTGTAGTCACTGGGTTTTTACTCATTTGAGTACCTTGCACCCTACTACATAGACTGGTCACTTCAGGTTTTACTATTTGATATAGTTCATATCAGAAAAAAATTATCGCAAATTCATTGAAGGAAGTAGCTATGAGAATAAAAGTCTCAAACTTGGTCAGCAACATTGCATTGAAAGAAAGGAAGAAGTACACCAATATCTATTAATGTGCCTGCCCCGCAAATAGAGGAAACTCAAGGTCTTCTTTAGATCTTCTAGTAGTGAAAGAAATTCAAGCTATACTGGAATAAAATGAATGTTACTATGATTTACATTATTGTACTTATACACACAGTTACTGTGTTGAGCTAAGAAAAACAAAAGATAAGGCGTTATAAACCTGTTTTTTGAATACGTGTTAACGACATGTTCATTATGTGTTCTTTGAAATAATTCTGTAATTTTGAACATGTTCAGTTTAGTGAAGAATTTTTGTATGATTATCAGATGTGAAAGGGAAAGAGATAACACACATTAGATTTGCTACATTTTGGTGTCCTGCGACTCTGCTGACAGCTGCAAAGCCATTCACCTCCTGAAGTATTAATCTGAAGGCTGTTGGGGCTGCCTTGACCTGCGCTAAAAATACCAAAAGGCAAATTTGGATACAAGGGTTAATATTACTCTGTATAAACTCCCCAACTCATCAGGGGCCTAAGGAACTCTTGTCTGTTTGGGGATGCTTATGCTCTTTTCTGCCAAGAGATATGCAAGTAAGTAACATTTTAGAGGGCATTTGATGCTTGTTGAACAAACACTATAGATAAGCTTTTGAAACAGGTATCTCAAATATTAACAGGTATGTAGAAAGTTTATTAGGTAGCTCAAAATCAGTAATTAGTGCCCAGGATTAAATATTACATAACCGCTTATTTAAAATTATTAATTTAGCTGCATACATAATGCACATTCTCAAATGCAATCTCATTTGTACTGTCTTTAAAATGTACAGCTTCAAAACCTGGCTTTTAGCTGGACATGAAAAATGGACAATAATCATAAACGTTTTTAAAACTGAAAAGAGGTAGTTGACTTTTACAAAGTTGTGGAAAAGTTTCTAGCTGGCGTAGAGAGGTCTGCACTAATATAGAGATACAGCTACAGGACTAAGACAAAGAAAGAAACAGTTAAGATATACTTACAGTCTTTTCCTTGGATATTCTTCTCAGTTAAAATATTTCAGTTTATTTTTTGCATACTTACTTTGAACTCCATGGGAGCGAACTATTTTCCAGGTTTCCGAGGCTACCTCTTTCACATCCACTTGGTAGTGGTGAATGGGCACACCTCCATGTGAATCGGGCTTGTTGAACGAAACCTTGGCAGTGGTTTGTGACAGCTCTAAAACTCGTACTCCATATGGATTTGATGGCACATCTAAAAAAGTACAAACACAGTTTTAAAATCAGAAGCAAGCAGATAGACTTAAGAAGCTGATAGTCTCAAGAAAGTCTCCTTAGAGCCTTCAAGGGAGAAAAAACATAATGAATACAGTGCAATAATATTTCTCTTAGATAAACAACTTAAGCTTTCTACTACAGAGCTGTAAGAAAACCACATTTATTTCCTTGTATGCTAAATTGCTGCAAAAACATTTTCCATTTTTGCCTTTCTTTTATAATATGATCTATTTAATAGCTAATTCCATCATAGAAAAATGTAGGAGATGAGTTTGTTGACTGTATAATTATGTAAAAGAGAATAACAAACTTCATCAAATTTAACAAAACAAACAGTTACAGCTAAATAGATCATTCAGGGTTTAAATTCTTCTAACTAAGATAACGACAAAGAACCTTATCAATAATTTGGCTATTTTCTGGAATTCTGAAACACAGCTGAAAACATGAATCTCTTTTTCTTTTTTTGGAAGACTGGATTTCAAGCTACTAAGAAAATATGTTAATGGAAGGTTTCTTATCCTCTTCTCAGCTTAAGAACTAATTTACAAAAAAGGTTGAAAGAAACAATTTTCTTTGAAATCAAAAGCAAGAGTATATCTTTCAAAGCAGAAAAGATCTATGAAAATAGAGAAGATGTTTGCAGGGGTTGAAATGCTACATATGAAACAAAAGAAAAAAGTAACATTAGGGTCAGTACATCTTTAAAAATAGAAATATTACATTATTTTTATAATTTGTGATCAAACACATAGAACTCAAAAGACTAGCTTTTTCTAATTGTCCTACATTTTAAAGAGTTATAAAAAGTGATATTGAAAATGTTAGGAAGAATTTTAATTCTGTGGCCAGAATACCAGGGTTTTGAAACACTATTAAACATTTATTTTCTGAACCATCTGAAAATTATTTGCATACCTTCTCCCAGATTTGACATTGCTTTTGCCTCCATGTTATAAAAGATATTTGTAAGGACACGCCAGAATTTGAGCCAAAGCCTGTAATTTGGTTAGTGGGTAATGAACCATTTACATAAAATATTGTCTGTATTCAAAGGCTGTCAGACAGTTATGAACAAAAAGAAATCAATCTGAGCTTCACTCAGCAACCGCATTTGAATGAAAATGAGACAAAAATTTCTACAAAATATTAAAGATCAGATTCAATGACACATTCAGCCACAAATTCTCATGAAAAGGACACTGCCAAATGTGGCATAAAGGGGCTGATTTGTATAACCTTTTAATTATCAGAAACTTCAATTTTTTTCAGAAGAACATCTCTGTCAGTTTCAGACTTGAGTGTTTTTATGTGAATATCCTACCTCTTACAGCTGGCATGTCTGATTTCAGGTCTCCTGAAACCTCTAATATTTGGTGTTCATTGGGTTAAAACCAGCTTAGATTTATTTATATGGATGAAAAGTTGTAATATCTTTTACTTAAAGACACAACTATGTGAATCCATGACATTAGAGATTTTAGTAGATTTCAAATCTCAGCTTGAGGGATTCAAACCCTTTCCTATTCCAGGAAACAATTATCAGGATATGGGATTTTGCAAGAAATTTTCACCTTTCTTAGAAAGGGATTGAAATTTTTGGTTAGATAGAACATGGCCAAATGTAACCAGTCTGCTATGAATCCATGAAAACACAGACCTGTGTTTTTGGATCTCTTTCTAAATGGATTGAAAAGTTGGGGGTTTTTAGAAAAAAGAAATTATGTCCAAAAAACATACAGACTGTATTTTCTGCATCTGCATAGACGGAATTATATGAGTTGCTTGTTAAGTCAGCATTCGCCCCAAAATCAAAAGAGGATGAAGATTAGAACCAACTTGTGACTGATCCCTTTCCTTCAGATTCTCCTTGCAGCTGAGAGAAATACTTATTTTTTTCCCAATATAGTCATTAGGTACATAAGCACCAATCTGTGTATGGATGCCTTCTTTCCTGAGCTCAAATGGCAGTTCTGAGAGGATTGGGAAAAATACAGTGTAAGAATCCCAGCAAAACAATCCAGGACAGCCATACCAAAGCAGAATTGCACTGTATGAGTCACTTGGGAAGATACTCAGTACTAAAGATGAATGCTCTTTGGACTTAATTGCAAGCTAAAAGCTTCTGTGGACCCCTACAGGATTAAAAACAGAATCTAAACTTCTAAAAACTCTTTTTCTCTTGTTAAAAGTGTTCAAAATAAAACAAGTAAAAAACATTTAGGGGATTAATGAATATCTAATTTCATTCATACTATTTTTAAGTCAGTTTTTGGATGATATTTTAATAAGGCAAATCCCTGGTGCTTCTGTCTGCATCAAAACAATTATTTGGTCTATGGTATGATACAAAAATATGTTATTTAAATATGTACTCTGTTCTTGACTTTCCAAATGTTAAGGAGACCTCTTCTTTGTGTGTTAAAGCCTGTGTGTGGTTAACTATAATAAGCATGGCACAGGGAAGATGAAATCCTTCAGGAAGAATCTTATGTTTGCTACTGCAGATTCAATTCTGCCAGAGGAAGATATGATTCCAGTTGATAATAAGCATGAAATGAAGTTCCTTTGAATACCCAGTATGATATTTTGCATAACTAGCACAATGCAATATGTTTAGAACTCACTGAAGTGTAAAATACATCCACAATACTATTTAAAATATGCATTTCACATTCCAAGCCACCCACACATGCAGGTAAGTTTTATGCAGTTTTCAAAGTTGATCTATATCAGTTCTAAGGAAGAGAGTGAATCACCTGAAGAAAATATAGCAGGAGACATTCCTGGTGAAAACCAAAACCAAATACTAGCAATATCATCAAGATATAATAAAATACCTACTATCTCTTTCCAATTAGGCAGATCCATAACTTTTTTCTGCAAAGAAGATCAATTACAGCATAATGAACTGAATCTAATTCTGTAGTTCTCTACTGAGTATGAATTTGATCATGCAAGGTATACAGCCTTCTGGTCCTGATCCAGCTAAACATTCCTGCATTTAAGCTGTCCCCTGCCAGCTGCAATTACTTGGAGTATTGCCATGATTTTCATGTTAGAATTGCAAGGCTTTTGGATCAATGTTCAGCAGGAGTAAAGAATACTTTGCAATGTTGTGTATTCTGAAGTCTGTGCCTGGAAGGATAGAGCTGTGGATTTTTCTTGTTCTTTTTCCTTCCAAAACCAACCAACAAAATGAATCTTAGAGGAAGTTAGCTATAGACAGTGATCACTAAATCATATACTATTGTAGGTATAAGTTGAAGGACTAAGTAGTAGAAAAAGATCACTTGGTGACAGTAAAGATTCCAGAATACTTCCTTAGACGTTTCATTGCTATCTTTTTTTGTTATTATACTGCTGTCAAAACAGTAGAGAATTCATCACAAATTCAGCCTTTAAATTAAAGATATAAAAAGACCCAACAAATGTCAGATATTTAGTCAACTTCATCTTCTTTGCACAGCATCCATTTCTCTGTTCCATATGTGACTATATTCTTGCATGACGTTAAAGAATTGTGAGGAGCCAATTTAGTTTTGATTTGTTTCAACATTGGTAGTCAGAGGCCTGTGGGGGTGGGGGTGCACATGTGCAGCTTGCCAGAGGCAGCTGGGAGAAGATGGGTGAAAGCCTTGTCTCTGAGAGGGAGACATTGCCTGGAAAGCATTTCACAGCTCACACGGGACAGGCAGGCAGCAGGGGAACATCAAGGACACCGTACCCCAGAGAGGTTTCTCCACTCAGATGGTGAAAGGTCTCCAGCAATGGACTGCAGTGGAAGGTTGGACCGGGCCGATGCTCTCCTGTCAGCAGGCAGACTTAGGGAAGGGCCAGGGGGTCTAAAAGTAACTGCATCACATGCTCTGGGGCTTTTGGGTCTTGTATTTTTGCTCTGGCTAGCCAGTTGGGCTTTTTGTCTTTGGGCATTTTGGCTTTAGACTTTTTGAGACTTGACTTTTAGGGGCTTTTTGAATCTGGGGGACTTTTGAGTCTTTGTGTCTTTGTGTTTTTGCTTTCGCTCCAGCCTGCTGAGGTCTGCTTCTTGCCCTGGCCTTAACCTGTTTTTTGTCCTTTTTGCCCTGGGCCCAGCCTGCCTTTTGGCTCTTCAGCCTTCTCTGGCTCTTGCTTGCCTTCGCTCACTCATCTCTCTCCCTCTCTGGGTGCTTGGCCACTGGCTGCCCTTCACCTGTCCTCCCTCCCTGTGTCCCTGCCCGATGGATGCCCTGCCCGCTTCGTCCCTGCCTTCCTGCCCGAGCCCCCCGCCTCTAACCCTGCTTGGCTGACCCAGCCCGAGGCCGCGATGCCGTGTCCGAGGTTTGGGCTCTGCTGCCCGAATGCCCACTCCCTCAGCCCGTGTCGGGCCGCCCGTGGCCGCGGAGCTGTGCCTGTGGAGCTGCCCCTCTCCGAGAGCTGCCCGGGCTCCCGGCAGGCAGCCCGCACATCCCCCGGCTGCCCGGACATCGGCGCCGCTGCCCGACCCTCTGCTGCCAACGCCTGCTTTTCCTCTCCGTCTCCCCCTTCTCTCTTCCCCCGTGTCCTTTTACATTTTCCTTCCTCCTGTCTTTTTCTAGCCCTCTTTAGTAGGGCAACTCCTTTTTTGTTTGTTTGTCGTTACCAATAATCATTGTCAGGTACAATGTTGTCTTGTTTGACTTAATTTCATTCTAGACCATCTATTTTTAAAAAAAACTCCTCGCAGTTCCCCACCGTGGAACGCAACAAGAATCAAATAAAATCAAACAGTATCCCCAAACAACAGGTGTAAAATTGCACTTCATCTATTTTGTACTCAGCATATAACGCTGGTTTGCACAAATGGAATTTGTGATATAATGGCCTAAGTAGAATTGGTACAGTATCACAGCCAATAGAGAAGTACACAGAATTATGAGTACATATTTGTCTCCACTGATGTGTAAAGTCTCCTACAATTATGACTTGTGCAAGAAATGACCACTTTTATCACTGGGGATTTTTTTTTCAAGCTATTTTTTGGATAGCCTTATGGAAGAAAATAACTTCCTCTTAGAGTTCAGCAGTCGTGGTATAAACAGAGAAAAGGAAGTGATGCTGTGAGAGTGGGCTCAGAGACTGATCTTTCAGTCAGCTCTTGTCTCCTATCTCGTGTCAGTATCTTCCTACTGTAGTTTTCCAGCTTTTCCTCTCCCTGTACAACTGGCATATAAATTGACTGAAAATAACTATGTCTAGATGCTGAATCTAAATAGCACCAGGACCTTGGCAAGGAAAGAGATGAGGCTGGGGACTAGACTTCTGGAGTCAAAAATCTCTATGAAATAACTTGTGCTTGTACATCCTTAGAATGGAAAAAAAAAAAAAAATCAGTATTAGATCTACATATATTTATTTTGCCAAATCTCTGAGAGTTCTGGAAAAATAGGCATTCGGTTAGTAAACAAGACCACAGCTAGCAAATAAATACATAAACAATAAATTAAAATAAAACACATGCACAGAAAGCAAAACACTGCTGCCATGATGATAGTTTCATACCTATGCTAATTGAAAATATGCTGGTGTTCTGTTCATTTTTAATAAAATATCCTTTAGCTTATGCTGCTAAGATGTTAATGGCAAGTTTTAGAACTGTAAGCTAGATTTTAGGCCTGCCCATATTTTTGTGGAGACAAATAGGCCTTTGGCAGAATATGATTTTCTTTTTCAATATTCTCTTCTCCAGGGAAAATTAGGTCCTACTACTCTGATTTTCTTTTACCTGTGTGGAAATGCAAATATTTGGTGAAAAAAGGAACAACATTCATTAAGCAGCAGCAAAGTGCCAGTAACAAAACTATAGACTAGTAAATTTCTAAATTTGATTTTGTAGTCTTTGTCAATTATCAATCAGCCTTTTCATATTTTGAGCATGACTTTATTCCATATAAAAGGTTACAGAATGCATTTTATTTTGTGAAGCTCAATTATTGTCTTTCCCATGTCTTCATTTACTTTTGTTGTCATTATTTCCCTTCTTCACTGACTTCCTGTGTGCACAGGATGTTTAAAGAATATCTAAATCAATAAAGTGGTATAGGAGTTCTCAGTATCTAATGACAACATTGACTGTTAAATTCCCTGTAATATTCCTGTAGAAAGGAAAAAGATAACTCATACAGCTGTATCAGATGTAGCATCTCTCATTTTCTCAGAGAAGCTGTGGATGCCCCATCACTGGAAGTGCTCAAGGACAGGCTGGGCAGGATGTTGAGCACCCTGGTCTAGTCAAAGGTGTTTCTGCCCACAGCAGGACTTTTAAACCCTATGCCAGAATACAGGGAAGAAGGGGAAAGGAAAGTCTAGGACGAGTAAGGCTGTGAGATCCTTAGAACTGAAGCACAGTTGACTTTTTAGGGATCTAGCTTCAGCCCAGCTATACATCCAGCTACGTAGAAAATCTACATTAATATTTAAAAAAATATAAACCTTCAAAATTCTCATTTAGCTCTGTGTCACAACCTTAGAATTTACCATTTTAAGATACTAAATTACCTATTCCAATAACATAGTCCTAAAGTACTGAGGGCCATGTGATTTCCTATTTGCCCACACAAAACATTTAAAATAATGATACTGAGACCTCAACGAAACAGAAGAATGCTTTTCTGGTTCACACCGGCTCCCTGCATAGTGTTATTTCACATAAACTACAGATAAACTGGATTTGGACAAATCTAAGAGAATCTGTGCTCACCTCAGGCTCTGAGAACCATTGGGCCAACCTGTCAAGCTGACCTGGCTAGCCAAAATTTAAGCCTGACTAAGATTAAAACCTGAGTGTAAGCAAAGGTCTAAAATACCAGTTGTGGCTGTTGTGCTGACATGAAGCAATTAATTTGCAGTGGCAATAAGTGACTGTGGATTTTTTTTCACATTCTATATGTTACTCACGTAACATTTTAAAAGCTCAGGTAATGAAAAAGGAGGTCACCCACGGGGTATTTTTAAAAGTTGATCACCGCAACAGTGAGGTCATGGGCATGTCTGATTAGGCTTTCAACAAAACTCTGAAGTTTCTAAGCAGGCCAGCACCTTCCAGAATGAAACCTCAAATACTCTGCAGCTTTTCAGTTGTTTTGAAAGCTTTAAATGGAATTCAGGCTGATCCAGTAGCTCTGTATAATCTGAGTGAACAGTTGTGGTTTTTCTGTCATACAAATATGGCTGTAAATTGGATATCAATTCTGAAAGAAATCTTCCTTTTTTTAAATCATCAATAAGTCTAATCTCTTAAGGAAGGCAGCAGGAATAAAGATAATGGAATTTTGACAGTACGATAACTTTTTAAGTAGCAAGATATTAATAAAAAGTAGTTTGATTGCGCTGAAATCCAGCAAAGCAGAAAATGGAACAAAACATGAAGGAACAAGTAATTCCTGCAGAATTTAAAGAGAAAACTGTTCAGTAAGATGATCATTATTTGTGATCAAATTTACCCGAGCAGCATGCTTTACTTAATACTGTCTCCGAGCTAGGAATTGTATTTATTTTTCCCTGACAGAGCCTTTGTAAAAGTACTGTACGCCCCAGCAATTGTATTTACAATCAAAGCCAGAAGGCAATACAGGCTGCATTAAAATGCATTAAGTGGTTTTATAGGCTTTAATATGGAAAATATCAATCATTAGGCCTTCCTAATCAACCAGAGTGAAGCGACCAAGGTAATGAAACTAGGGAGAAAGCTACATTTGACATCTTATACCTGTAATTATTATAATGGTTTTATCCTCCATCTCCCTGATTATTTTCCATTTCCAGCAGATACCAGTTTAAGTGCAAAACTTGTATCAGTTTGGGGTTTTCTTCCTAAAACAAAGTCTATTTAGAGGCAAATGCTAAAAATATCAATCTTTGAGGATACTGAATATTATGCATTACAGTACTGTAAGTAGTGGATAGCAGGTAGTGCACAGTAGTGCACAGTGACACCCCAAACCCAGTTTTTCCAGCCCTGTTCATTATCACTGCTAAAAAATCTGTTTCTTCTATTTTTTGCATTTAATATCATTATCTAGAATATCCACATATACCTCATGCTTAAATGATCTCTTCCCATAACTCTATTTATCCTCATTTTCCTTTTTATGTTTATAACTACAATACATATTTTTAAGTGTTCACTGAATTTTCTGAAGAATTGCGTGGAAAAAAAAAATAAGCAAAACATTGCAGAAGTAGAGAATATTAATCTGTTTGAAAAACTGGCAGCAGTAATATTTCTGCTATAGTTGTATTAAAAGCAAAACAAAAATATTATAACTTGTTATTTGTTTTTCCTTGGATTTCCAGGGGTGACCATGTGTGAATTTCCAGAAATAAAATGACAAAATATCACGTGCTTTTCCAATTAACTTTTCAATGCTAATTTTTTTTGTTAAAATTGATTAATTAATAAATTATAAAAGGAGGGGATATACACATAGTTAAAATAATCATCATGTAGTGTCATGCATTGTGCTGAGATGTTGTTCTGCAAATCTGAGGTAAAAAAACATTCTGGAGAATGTCTGTTGAAATGCTCCCCCAAGCGTATACATATTTATGAAAAAACAGCACACAGTGGTAACCACAACATTTTCTCATTATTTTCTCTCCTCAGAAGTAAGACACCAGAGGGATACAAGTGGGCATTTTCCTTCCTTTCCTATTATTTATGTTCATGGCTTCAAAAAAACTTTTTTTCTCGGTAGTCAAATGTAGCTGTCAAAGGAAAGCAAGGTCACACCACAGGTAACACCCCAAAAAAGTTGTAAAATGAAGGGTAATGGATCTTCTAAATGATGTAAAATTTTGGGTCATAAAATTTGAACTGCACATTTTCCTGTTTTAGGAAGCTCAGCACTTTTCACAGTTCTTCAAAACCAAAATAAATGTCATAATAGGAATGTGTGCTATTATCCTATAGAGATGATGGGAAAAATTTCAATACTGTGTACAAAGTCTAAGAAGACTATTAATAAATAATGGGGTTTTATAATTCCTGAGACACCAAAAGAAAATAATTGCCCTATGGAGCAAAAATACCAGGAGCAGGCCAGGTCAGAGAGCTTCCCTGTGACTGGATGTGCATGCTTCAGCAATGCTCCCCTAAAAGTCTTCCTGGTAGGATTCTAAAGTGTTTACTTTCTTATTAAAAACAAAACAAAAACCAAAAAAACCCCAAACAAACAAACAAAAAACCAAACCAAACCAAACAAAAAACTCCCCAAAAAACCACAATAACAAAAACCAAAAAAAACCCCACAAACAGACAAACCAAACCAAACCAAAC
>WEKY01002101.1:34619-60062 GCA_013390045.1 Picathartes gymnocephalus | reverse complement strand
GGATATTTTCCAACATTTTCCTAATCAAGGTTTTATTCAGGAGCTGTCTACCATCCAGGAGTTTCTTGGGGTTCTCCATATAAAAACTGGGCAGGATTACAACTCTTATCCATCACCAGCATTAAGTGTTCTGAGTGGCTTAATATTGCTCCATATTTCAGCATTTGAGAGCCAGTAAGCCATTGGTTCACTCTTTGGCTTAGCACACTCCAGACATCATGAGGGGTATGTACTCTTAGCTTTCCATCAAAGTTCAGTTTATTGCTCTCCTGTATTAAGGTTGATGTTGTGGCCACTGCCTGGATACATGTTGGCAAACCCCAGGTGACAGGATCTAGTAACTTTGAAAGGAAGGCCACAAGTTTCTTAATCCCTCTCCAGACTTGGCCTAGTATACCATGGGCGATGCCGTCTTCTCCATTTACATACAAGTCAAATGGTTTGTCCAATTATGGTAGTCTTAGGACCAGTGCCGCAGCTAATTTAGACTTCTGTTCACTTAAACTTTGGTCATCTTGCTCGGTCCATATCAGCGGCTCTTCTCCAACCAATTTTTCATATAAAAACTTTACTGTTCATGTGTAACCATCCAGCCATATCTGGTAATATCTGACTAGTCCCAACAACTTCCTCACTTCCCTTTTGCTCTTCGGAGGAGGAATAGAAAGGAGACCCGTGATTTGATCTGGGCTCAACCAGTGGCCTCCTTGTCCTAACACATGTCCCAAATACCTTGCTTCCTGCTCCACAAACTGGAGTTTCTTCTTTGACACTCTTAGTCCGTTCTGTCCCAAGAAATTTTGTAGGGTGATAGTAGCTTCTTGGACTACTTCTTCACTCTCCCCTGAAACTAACAGATTATCAGCGTATTGTGTCACCTGGGTTTTGGGTAAGATGGGAAAGGATTGTAATGATTCCTCCAGGGCCTGTCCGAACATAGTGGGAGATTATATACATCCTTGTGGGAGTTGGGTCCACCGTAGTTGTTGTCTCCTCCCTGTGTTGATGTCCTCCCGCTCAAAGGAGAAGATATCCTTGCTTTCTTCTGCTAAAGGACAGGCCCAAAAGGTGTCCTTGAGGTCAATAACACTATACCACAGGTGACTAGGGGAGATCCTACTCAGGAGCGTGTATGGTTTAGGTACCACAGGGTACTGAGGTAAGACACGTTTGTTCACCTCTTGCAGATCCTGGACTAGTCAGTAAGTCCCTTCCAGTTTTCTAGTGGGTAGAGCAGGGGTGTTGTGAGGGGAGTTGCAGGGTTCTAAAATCTTGTCCCTGAGGAGTTCCATTATAAGAGGTTGTAGTCCCTTCCTTCCCTCTGCTGAAATCAGATATTGTCTTACTCTGATTGGAGTATATTCCTCTCTAATGGCTATTCTAATAGGAGGGATGTTCATTTTCCCCCTATTTCCAGGTTTGGCCCAGACATGTTCATCTATTCTGTCCTCATCCTGCTGTTTCAAATGTAGCATTCGAGCTACCATCCTTCCCCCTTCTGGGATGACTCCTAAGTTTAGTTGGATCTGAAAGTCTCTTTCCAACAGACTACAGCCCGCTCCCGGTATTAATAAGACATCACCTGTACCCACTCAAAAATTCCCCTTAATTGTTACTTGTTTGACCACCAGTGCTGAAAAATATTCTCCCTTAGCCCTCACCACCTCCACTGTCCACTCACTCATTATGCAGTCTTTAGGCATTTTACTCACGCAACTACATTCCGCCCCCATGTCCACCAAAAACTCAAAGTCCTCCCTCCTGGAGTCCTACTTATAAATTTACCAAGGGCTTGTTTTGATGAAAATTTCCCAGGAGGTAAAGCCCCTGACACTCCTAATCCTCAAGGTTCCCAAACTGAGTCTCTTTATGAATTTTCAGGTCTTTGTCATCCTCGTATCTGCAGTGGAAGAAAACCGGCCTCCTTGGGTTTTCCAAATCAGGTCATTGAGAGATTCGGTTCCCTCTTCTTCTTTGGTCGGAGGTTTGCCTTTGAGACACCTGGTTTTCACCAGCCACCATTATCTTTGTTTTCCCCTTTATCTTCTCTTCATCCCTTCTAACATATATCCTCTGCGTCTCTCTCAGTAGCACTTCGAGATCTTTTTCCCTCCAGTCCTCAATCTTTTCTAACTTCTTATGGATGTCGGGCCATGTGTGGGTTACGAAATGGATCTTTAGTAACAGTTGACCAGCAAAGCCTTCAGGATCCATTCCAGAATATTGTCTCAAGTTGCGGCGAAGTCGTCCCAGCCATTCAGTAGGTGTCTCATCCTTTCCTTGTTGCCCTTCAAATGCTCCCCTGATATTACTACCTCAGGAGCAGCTTCTCTGATTCCTTTTATAATTAGATTTTGATAATCATGCATTTCCCTTCTTCCTCTTTTGTTCTTTGGGTTCCACTGAGGGGGTGCTATTGGCATCTTATTTTCTCCAGGCAGACACTGTTGATTTTCCCTTTCCCAGATTTGCATACCAGCCACTCCTATCATTTGCTGTTCTTCAGGCGAGAACAGACTTCTTAGAATAGAATTTAATTCTTCCCAGGTGTAGATGTTGGGACCCCAGAACTGGTCCTCTAGAAGCCCCTTCATTTCTCTCTTGAATCTCCTCACCTCCATGGAACTTAAGGGGGCATTTAAATACCCAATCCCTCCTTGAACTCTTCCCATGGGGACTTCTCTCAAGGGGAATATGCTAATTACAGAATTGCCATCACCCCCAAGTCCATTCATCTGTTCCAGGGCCTTTCTCCCTCGTATATTCAGATATGGTCCATTGCTCTTGGGGCAGGGGTTTAGCATTGCAGATGGTTCACCATCAGGGCTTAGGCTAGTTGAAGTGGTGGTGGAGATAGGAGGGCGGTTCTGAATAGGATCGACAGGGTTAGTAGGAGCAGATGTGGTGGGATGTGGAGCTGAGGCTGAAGACGTAGAGTCCACTGGGATGTTGGGATTTACTGGAATGGGTGTATATATGAGGAGTATTGAATCGAGGGGGTCCCATTGCTTTTCTTTCTTTGGGCTCACTTCATTTCTTCCAGCTGACTCAAATACCTTCAGTATTTTTGTTTTAGTCTCCTGCAGCCAGCATGCTGCATACTCACATTCCTCAGAGTTGATAGGCTCTTTCATATTTACATGAGCATTCAGTGCCTGGCAAATCCATTTTTCATCAGACTCATACCTGGGCCAGTATACTTTGTCATATCTTATTTCTTCTTGAGTCCAGTCCAACATGCAATACTGAATCACTTTAGTTTTGTCTTTTGTTTTTGTACAGGAGCCTGTATTCCAATTAGTAAGCAAGTAAGCATAATACCCAGATGACTATCTGGAGGGATGACCTCCTTTTACCCTTCTTTTCCCTCTGGTTCAACTTGCTCCCTTTTATTCTCATTTTCTCCTGGTTCCTTAGTTCTCTCACTTAGACCAATGTACTCAGAAATTGACCTATGTTGTTCTAAGGGACGTATATAAGAGAAAAAGATCCAATAAAATAATGCTCCCACCTTTACAAAACGAAGTGGTGGCCTTTCCCATCTTTGCTAAACAAAACAGCGGAACAAACTAAAATGGCTGCCTTTCCCGCCTTTACGAAACAAAATGGCAGAGCAGACCAAAATGGCGGCCTTCCTGCCTTAACAAACCAAATTGCGGCCATTCCCGCCTTTACAAAATAAACTGTGCCTCCAAAAAATTGCTTCTCAACCCTTAACTAAAACTGTAATCCGCTTCAGTTCTCCCTGCCAATAACTGGCACACCTCAAAGAACTGCAGTCTCTCTATAAAAGCAGGTACAGTTTTGTACCTTCCTTGGTTTGCACCGCAGAACCAAATGGTAAAACGGCAGCAGCACGGTCCTTACTCCAAATAAATAACTTGCAATTTCACCTCACAAACACACTCTCCCCACATCCACTCTGGTGCACGCACACACTACAGGCACACCTGAGTTAACCCAGAAAAAGGCACCACACCGAAAAAAACCTCGCTGCCTGCTGTCAGGCACCACGTCCCCAAGTCTCCCCGGAACACCCAGCACGCAAGACTTGGGAACACCCGGGAGACCCTCTCCCAACCACTAGGGGGTTCTCTGAGGGACCATCTCAGAGGAACCCAGCTCCCCCCTCCCACACTCTTGGACACCCCAGATCTGAGGTCCCCTTCGGGAACCCCTGCAACCAAGACTATGTGACAATAGTTGGCTATCTGGAGCCCGGACCACCCAGCCAGTCCAAGCCTCCCAGGGTTTTGGTCCACCCTCCACCCAAGGAGATCCCGATCTGGGAAGCCACAGAGAATTTTCTCGGGGTGACCCTTTCACTCCTCAACGCACTTGCTTCGCTCCTTCATCGGCTGACCTCCTTGTGGAGGGACAGAACCGTGGTTAGAAGAGCTCCGCACTCGCTTTGGCAATCAGGTTGCCCATCCCTGTCTCCCACACACCACACTCAGGTCACCACCCCAACTGCCCCCCTGCAAACTACTCACAGTCTCCTTTTTGTATGCGGGTCAGTGCACTGAATTGTGGGCCACTCCACTTGGAGGGAGCCAGGTACCTGCTCATCTCGTTAATCCCACTTTCTCTGGAGTTTTAATTTCGTTTGCATTGTAGTGGTCTCCTCTTGTCTTCCAGGGTTTCAGTCAGCCACTCCCAATGACTCAGAAAAATTCAGTTGGGCCATGCCTCCCTCCTGAGATTTTTAAGAGCCGTGGGAATGAGACTTACATCCCGGATGAGTCCTCAATTGAAATAAACGGCAGCCAATTAAAGTTTTTAAAACAGGGAAATTTATTAACAAAAGTAACTATGAACAATTAGAGACCAAAAACGTCGATCCGCTGAACTACAAGGCAAAGGAACAGCGCTGGCTGCTTAACCACAGGTCAGATACCCGCAAGGCTGGGGAGATACATTTTATACCCCGGAGCTGAGTATAGCTCCTCCCTTGACCCCACCCCCTTATGTTGTTCTGGTTGGCTCATTAGTATCCAGGGTCTTCTGATTGGTTTATAGTAGTCCAATGGGGTTTTCTGCTCTCTCCCCTTATGCTAATTGTGATTGACACCAGTTCCTCCCCCAAATCCAGAACTTTCTGCGATCAACCCCCAACATCTGAACACCACCCCCAAACAACGCCAATCAACAACCTCATTAACATATAAAATCATTAACTTCATAACCTAATTAACAACTATATACAAAAGCCAATTCCCTTCTCATGTTTATAACACCTGTTTTGATGGAATGGCTTAAACCAAACGTAGCGTGAAGGGAGAAACAGGTCACGAACAGCAACAACCAACACTGAGTCATGGGGGCTGCTGGGACACCCAAAACACTGATGCTGTAGGGCTACAGACCTCAAACTGCATTTCTGACCTTCAGGGTCATGGCCACCTCCTAGGAGATTAGACACAGTCTGAAAATTAATGTTCAGGTCTGAAAATGCACAGAAAAAACCCTCAACATGGAAGTTACTGTGGCTATTTGAGTGCCCACACACAAACCCTTTGCTCGGCTCTGAGAGCCACAAGTGCCCAAGTCAACACCAACATTTTAACCAAAATCTCCAAAGCTACACTTTTCAGAGCACCCCCAAGCCCTGCTCTTTTTTTATGAAGAAACGCTTTATCAAAATAACCCCTTGCACATTCTGGAGTAACCATGTGAGCTTTTTTTGTCCTTAATGGTATCAAGAAAAAAATACTAAAGGAAAATAGCCGATCAAACTGGCTACTGAGCTGTGACAGTGTGAGATCTACCACGGTGGCCTCAATGGCCTTCCTTAGCCATGAAAATTCTGTCTGGAACAGAAGTAAAGTGGTAGGAAAACACTACAACACAAGAGCCAATTGTGAGTGCACTGCATGTGCCCTTGGGCCAAATCCTTGTTCAGAGAAAGCAACAGACAAAAACAGTCCTAGGAAGGTTTTGTTTTTCGAAGAAAATCAATCACAAGAAAACTTCAGAAGAAAAACACACAAGACACTTTTTAATTTATTATGGTCAGACTGTTTTGAAGTAAAACCAACAAAGTAAGACAGAACTAGAGGACAGACAGTCATATTTACAGCCATTCAAAACTAAGAGTGTAAAAGCAGAGCTCAGTGGTGAAAGAAGCATAGAAGCATACAAAGAATAGTCTTTTCTTGGTCATTATTAGAATTTTATTATATTATCTTAGCTATTAAAAGAATGTGTTGCATTTTTTACTGCCCAATTCTAACTCACCAGCTCCCCCTCAAAATGACTTGTGATACAAAAAGTGCCATTTTTTCTGTTTGTAGACAACAAAACTACCTGTTCTAATTTTTCCAAACCTTACTGAAGAGGCACAGCACATTTAATACTAATGCTCTGTTCTTTACCATTAAATAAAAAATAAAACAGTTGGACAAAGGGAAAATAACAGACTGAGTCAGTGTAATCATTCAGTTGGATTCTGGATGACAATCAGGAAATAGTCTTTATCTGGAGAGAAAAAAAAAAGAAAGAAAATTATTCTTTCACTGCTGGTATTTGTTCACAGAAACAGTAAATCCCAACATCTTTCAAATCTCTCTGATGTGCTGTGGGAACTCCAGAGCCCTGACATTCAGTCTCAGTGAGCAAAACAGGCTCCAAGTGTCACATCATTTATTTTATGGGTTTTACTGAGAAAAACTCTCAGCTTTATAAACTGCAGGTTCCCAAGGCAGCTGAATTTAACCCTGTTTGTGCCAGGAAACAACAGTAACTGGCACATGTCACACTGGTGCAAGGTGGTCATTGCTCTTCTCTCACAGGCACACTGGGGGGTACAGCTGTTTTTTCTGGAGCAATGCTTATTCCTCTTTCCATCCTTCCTGTGGAAATCCGAGGCTGCCTCAGCAGGAACCAGAGCCTGTGTTAAGATCTGCTCCGACCCATCCCTACCCAAGGGAGCTGCCATCCCCTGCTTGGCCTCTCCACCAGTCCCATCCCAGCAGGGAGCAGGCAGGGACAAGGCTGAATTCCTGCCACATGAGCGACCTGCACTCATCTTGCTGCTCCCTAGTTGGGAATTCAACAAAATACTGAGGATGTTTCATGAAAAGAAGGTTGCTGCTGCTGTATTCCATGACTCGTGATTACAGCTACAGTGTGCTTTTTATACTTTTCCCAGAACTGGAAAGTCAGGACTGTCTTGTTCTACCACTCAGTCCACAGTTCTGAATGGAAATTACTCTCAGAACCTATTTCTTTCCAAATCCTGGGGTTTTATACTGAAAAACAAAGCATGAGAGGGTGTAGCACTCTGTCAAGCATTATCTAATGCTTTCTGCTTTGATCAACACAAAATGAGGGAAGGAATTTGCCACATTCAATCACGACAAAGGAAACTTAGGTCAATGATAAAGCTTTCCACACTCCAGAAAGTAGAACATCATCTTGGAAAGAAGGGATTATCCAATGTGAACATAAGCAGCAGGTAGACTCCTTCCAGGCTGACAGCTCTCAAGAGACTGCTGGATTCCCATATTCCTGCTTTCACCCTGTTCTCTCCTACCTGGAGCAACCATGATTTCATTTTTCTTGGAGCGGATCCGCAGGAATGTGAGGTCGTTCTGGGGATCAATGTCCCGCACGGTGCTCCTGGCCTTCATGATGAAGCTGTGCATGAGGCTGGCGTACTGAATGGTGGTTGAGTTGTCTATGGTGCTCTTGATGGGAATACCTGCAGGAGAGGGACAGCAAGGCTCAGTGACAAAACCTTCACAACCAACCCCGCACTGGGCATCACCAGGTCCAGCCTCGGTTTGTCACTGCACCAGGGGTTAGGAGTGTTCTTTGAAGGTAAGAGGAAAACATGAAAAACAAGATATGAAAAAGCTGTAGCTACTGTCACCTTTCATAAGGATTATTTCTGGGAATATTCAATTTTAATTGACAGTCACACAATTTTAAGATTTTGAGCTGCTCACAGTATATTCAGAGTGCTCTGAAGAAGCTGCTCTGTTGGACCCTTCAGAGACTCCAAAAAGAGGCAACTTGCTGATGAGTTCCATGAGGCCACAAGCACTAGACAGTGCTCAAGAACTGGAGTCTGCCAGGCCAGCAGCATTCTGGACAGGCCCAGCAGCAAGATTTATATCTCATGAGAGCCTCAGTGCTACTGATTAAAGTTTTCACAGATCCAGTTTCAAACACTGGCATAACTCAAATATTTCAGTGCTTTTGCAAATTATTTTCATTTATTTCCTAAAATAATAAAGTGAGCTTGCAGAAATGGGAAACCCATTTTCTCTTGTAGCCTAACTACTGTCTGTCTCCTTGGGCTCCAGGAAAACCTCCCCCAAAGCCAGACCCTAAGCTAAGTGCGAGTGGTACAAGCAGCAGCCCTCAAAGTCGGTGGCTGGAGTAAGTGATAGGTCAGAAAAGTGAGGCTGGTACAGCACCTTCCGAATTGACCACGATGATTCCCTGCACTCCCTTCTGGCTCTGGATTCGCTTCAGTGTTTCCTCCACCTCAGCCTGCAAGAGAAAGCACAAATCAATGCAGGGTTACAGCTGCTCTTTGCCTCCCACCAAAGCTTTGGGATAACGTGGCTGAAAACAAAGCTGCACAGGGATGATTAAACAGCCACTGCCTACACTGGTTTATACAGCCAGGTGTCTGTATTTTGGTGCCACCTTTTCTGCATGACCTTTCCAGTTATTTTCCATCTGCCTTTCTTCTTCACTCATTTATGAGCATCATCCTGGAACTCCCCTCTCTTCTCCCCAAGCCTCCTGCTGAAGGCTTGCAGATGGAAGCTGCAGTCAGACTGCTGCAAATTAGGTGTCAAACAAAAATCATCTTTGAAAAGGTACATGGGATTTATGAAAAAAGAAGGAAAAAGATACACTGTGGGTGCAAGATGACTTTCTCTTTTATCAAGTGAATGCCAAAAGCAATTACAAATAAGAGAAGTGAGGGGGAAAACAAGGAATGAATATTCTTTGTAATTCTGTTTCGTGCTGGAATGGCTGCAAGGCTGTAACCACTGCCAGTAACTTACACCTTAAAAAAGGAAAAATGCAAATGCAGGCCAAGGCAATAGTCCTTTATCCTCACTATAAAAACCATCAAAGGAGGTTTCAGTACCTTCTGCAAAATTTCCACCTAAAAGACACCCATCAAAATGTAACTACGGCACCTGTAGTGCCGTAGTAGGGTGGGAAACTCTCACCCCTAAGCTGATTTCCACAACTGGGTGAGTATTTAGCATTTTTAATTCCCATTAAAGGAAACAGAAACAAGCAGCATCTTTCAGATCCTGCAAGGCAAAGTCCCCCAGAAATGGTTTAGGAAGGGAGACAGGAATCATCTGAACCAGGACAGGTGAGACCTACAAGGGGCATTTGGCCAAGGCTGTGCTCCCTGGGCACCTTGAACGACCCTCCCCACTTCCTCCCACAGCAAACAGGGTGCCACAGATGTCAAAAGCCCTGTTCCCTGAGAAGAGACTGTCACACAACACAGCACAACACCAGCTCAGCCCCAACACCACCAGCACTTTCCTCAGGGTGCAGTTGGTAACACCACAACCTGTTTCTCGTAAGAGAGGGGATGCCCCCAAGTTGGTCTTTACGAAGTAGAACTTTTACTGTGTGATCCAGCACAGAAAAATTCAAGTACTTTCAACAAAACGATTATTTCTGAATGCTGGACTATTCTCAAATGGAAGACAAAGGAAATGAAACAAAAAACTAAAGAGTGTAAAAAATGCTGAGAAAATACAGTGGCAAAATGTTAAATCTATTAAGATCTGATTTCCCACCTTCTTACTAGCACTATTTAAGTCCTGTTTAAATACTTTCCTTCACAGGACCTTAACAAACCTTTTCAGATGCACAGCAGCACCCAAAAAGAAGGATACCGGTTTTTAATTTCCTCTAACACCTTCAGCTGATTGAAACCACAGGTGGGTGATCTGCTCTGACAGTTCACTGCTGCTGATGTGGGAAGGTCCTGCTACTCCTATTCCCACTCGGGGGCTTGTCCAGCACCTCCACAAGCCAGCGCATTTCACCAGACCAAAAAAATAGTACTGAGAAAAAAACTACACATTTAATTCATGAAACACCCAAACTCCATTTTAATAAAGGGCTGAAGAGACGGCACATGGAGAAGGGAACGTGCAGTCTAGAGAAGGAGAATTAACACTCCCTCATCACCATTTTGCTGCTAAATATGCTTTACTGTATGTACAACAGCAGCCCTTGTCTTCCTGTGTTCATCTGGAATACCTGAACTCCTAGGGTTGCCTAAATAATACATCTTATTAGATAATTTCAATTTTTCCTCTGCAACTTCGGTCAGCATTTATTTCCTTACAAATTTTGATAAACATTTTGAACCCCAATTTCATCAACATGCAATAGGCAGCAACGCATCTCAGCAGAGAGAAACCTCCCATACAATCACAATAGAACGAATGCAGCCCGGGTTATTAAACAGCCAAAACCAGTCTCTTTTTCCTGACTGCTTCCAGCTTTAGGGATGTACCCTGGCAGCCGTAGGACATGCAGGTTTCGCTGTGAGCGTTTCCCCGGCACCGGGCTGGGCTAGATCGGGTGAAGGTTGGGTCTCTCCCCGCAGTGACTCAGGGCCGGACAGGGCCAGAGAAGCCCCTCGGAGGCAGCGCCGGGACCCGCAGCGCTCCCGGCCCGGAGCTAGGGAGGGAAAGGGCGGGCGCGCCCCGGAGCCTGACACAGAACCCAACACGAACCGAACCGGGCCGGGGGCTCCCAGACCCCGCAGAGCCCCGCGGGCCCCAGCAGGGTCTCGCCTTTACCCGGGCCCCGCCCGCGGGGGCAGCGCCTGTGCCTGAGGAGAGCCGGGACCGGGACCACCCCGCCCTGCAGGAGCCCCCGAGGGCCGGGGGGGCACAGAGACTCCCGAGGGCAGCACAGGACCCCACCCGGACTCCGGAGAGGCCTCACCCACCATGATCGAGCCGCCGCCGCCGCCGCGTCTCCGCCCCGGTGCTGCCCCGGAAGCGCTCCGCGCGCGGGGCGGGACCGCTCCGGAGACACCGCTCCGAACCCTCCAAGCCCTCGGATCCCCCACAAATCTTCCCCAACCTCCCGAGGCCGCTCCCGGCGACGCGGTGGATCCCTGATGCCGCTTTAGGGACAGCAGCGTGAAACCCCGGCCTTCCAGTACGTGAAAGGGACTTACAGGAAAGGTGAGACGAGTCTACTTAGGAGAGCCTAGAGTGACAGAACAAGGGGGGATTGGTTCACATTGAAAGAGAGGAGCCTTAGATTAAAGATTAAGAAGGAATTGATCCCTGTGAAGGTGGGGAGGCCCCGGCACAGGGTGCCCAGAGAAGCTGTAGCTACGCCATCCCGGGAGTGCCCAAGGCCAGGTTGGACAGGGCTTGGAGCAGCCTGGGACAGTGGAAGGTGTCCCTGCCCATGGCAGGGGCTGGAACGAGATGAGCTTTAAGGTTCCTTCCAACCCCAACGATTCTGTGATTCCATGATAACGACTGTGGGGAGTTCTTTTTCCCCCCAAATGGCCGTGTCCCCTCAGCTGCTGCCGGAGCCCTCCCCGGGACAGGGAAGAGCCACTCCAAGGCACGGTGCACCTTAAAGCCCTGGGACCTCCCTGCTACAGCCCCGGGGATCCGTGTCCTGAGGATAAAGGTGTCTGCTGCCCCTGCCAGTGGGAAAGGATGAGCTCTCAGCTCCCTTGGGGGAAGGACTGGAGATGACCTACAGTCTGATGGCAAAACAAAACACCGAAGAACTGCATCCTGCATAACCCCAGCTCTGTTACACACACACACACACACACACACACACACAACAGCAGCAGTTGGGAGTTCGGCCCTGTCCTCAGACTTTGCTGGAAGTGAAACAGAGAGAGTCCCAGAATGGTTTGGATGGGAAGCTGGTCGTTGTTGGGTGAAATGTAAAACATGTCCTCACAAAGCGTTTTTAGATTTTTTTTTTTCCCCTCTGAAAGCCAGGGTTTGACACAGGAGGTAAGCTCACTGGTCCCTCCAATCTGTCAGAGTCTACTTTCTCCTAGAGAAAACAGGTTTCTCCAATGGTCCTGTCATTTGTGTACTGCTGGGCTGGGAATGGACATGGGGTCAGGCATTGCCAGAGATCAGGAAAAAATCCTTCTTTACGATCCAAGAGGTATGGGTATTTCCTCTTCTAGTGGCTATTTACAACTCTGCCACCTAATTCAGTTAAATTCTAGTCTCTCTTACCAGTCCAGCAGCAAGTTTTACAGCTTGGTTACAAGAAGTCATCTTGCCATGGAATGCTTTAACTTCTAGTCCCAGCTGTAATGGTAAGATCTGGGCAGTAGTAAGGATGTGGTGGATAATCTGGGCAATAGTAAGCAGTGCACAGCTGCCATCAGACACCCAAACCCAACACGGGTTTGTTTAAACAACCATTCCCATCCTGCCATGAACAAAACCTTCAACAGCCCCACCCAGGGCTGGTGCTGACATTAGCACCATCATCATCAAAGCAAAGAGAAAAAAAATAGTGCAACTGAGATGTAAATTTACCATACATTGCATTGTGATTAATTTTTGCCTTTTTTTAATAAACTTCAGATGTATGTGAAATACCTTTGTAGCTGTACTCACATAAAGCTGCCCAAAGCAGTGACAAATTTTGGGTTTACACAACTTACTAGGACACTTTTAAGTGGTTCCATTCAAAGCTTGGAGGAAGAGACTCCACACCAATGTCCCTGCTGCAGAAAAAGGCAGTTGTTACTGCATGTATTTGCCTGGAACAGGAAATCATCCTTGGGATTTGCTGCCACTGACAAAACTGTGTTAACAGAGCCTGTGGGAACACCTGGAAAGTCAGCAGAGGGAGAACCCAGTGGGAAGGTCTGCAGCAGGGAATATCACCCTCAGGGAAGGATGGCCACTTTAGGGACCATTTGACCAAACTGGATGTAGATAAAATCACAAAATTAACTAGGCTGGAAAAGACCTTTGAGATCAACTCCAACCTAAGACCTGACGGGACATCCCTGTGAGTGCTAAGGGAACTGGAACCTCACTGCAAAGCCCATCTCAGTTACCTGTGAGAGCCTGTGGCCATCAGGAGAGGTTCTGATGACAGGAAGAATCTAAATGCCACCTGTCCTTTCAAGGAGGACCAGGGACACTTCGAGGTTGGTTGGTCTCACTGGATCTCTTCCCCCTCCTCTGTGGCATTCTGTCAGTCCTAACCACTTGCAGTGTCATTCCTCATTGCTGATATCCCTACAGCAGTGCTGCCATGAGATGTCACAGGTGTGGCTCCTGCACAGCCTCCCTTCATCCCGTCTCCCTCAGGCCTCACAGCCCTCACTGGCTCCTCAGGGCAGCATCCACAAGCAGTAGAAATTCATGAATTGTGTCCAAAATCTCCTGTTCAATATCCAATGCAATCAACAAGGGTGGACGAGGTCTTGGGGAAGAACTATTCTAAAGAATCCTAGTGGAAGGACAAATCCGGGCAGCCTGACCCTCGCCCCCAGGAGCACATAGAAAATTCATTTCCACCTGGAGATTGTCACACTTAAGGAATATGGACCAGACCACCAGCTCTTTAAGTAGTTTTATAAAAGTATTTGACTTACTGAGATACTGTTACAGTTACCTGAGTATTTGAAATTACAATGCAAGGAAATATCGACAATGAATTTCAGTACAGTATTTTACAATCCAGTGCTGCTGATCCCAGTTTCTACATGAGTTCACTAGAGCACATATACACAAACAGTGATTCTTGGAGAAAATTAAAAGACACCACAAAAAAGGGGGCTGGAGATACCAATAAAACAGAGTTGAGATTACAAATCCAGTGCAACATGTAATAAAATAAAATTAAAAAAATAACCACCCACCCCCCAAACATTTCTTAAATTTTTCTCAGAATAATAAAAAAAAGTTTATTTTTAAACACAAGCAACTGGATTAAAAAAAACCCCAACTTCCATACTAGATCAGATAAAGACATGATGTGTTTACTGTGCACGTCATCAGTAAATGAACAGATCCTGAGCTACTCGTAACAATAAGGCTTTGTTAATTCTCAGTATTTCACTTTCTCATGTCATTCTCATGAGGGAAAATTCTAAATAAAATTTCTTTTAATAATTGGTAATTAGGATCAAGTGACAGTTGCATATGAATGTACATTTGTGACATACTATGAATTTATGCAGCTCAGGTTGCTAAAACAGTTGAAGCAGTGGGAGACAGATTCATTAATCTCTGCTGAAAATCTCACTTGTAAATCAATCCACAAAAGCCTGTTATCTGGGATAGCAGCTGCTCTGGGCTCATCCCTGTATTGCTTTACTAGATCCCCAGAAAGAACTGAAAACTGCACCAGTGGCTTGTATAATTCCTGTTAACTTCTACACAACATACTGTAAAAATTTAACAGATTTGTTAGTATTCACAAGTCAAATGCCTAAGGAATCTGAACTTGTCTATCACAGCCTGAGAGGGCAGCAGCTAACAGGTTACAAGACAGTTTAGAGTTACACACTAAGCACTACAGGATTTGAGAAATATGAAAGTTAAAATCCAAGGCATCTGTGCCTTCAGAAATATTGTCAATGTAACACTGTAAAGTTGCTTTAAACGTTTTATATTTGCCCAAATCCACTGTTTCACGGATTATTTTTCCCCCTCAATGAATTCTTTATTTGCAATGTTTTTAAATCATATCTGGTGCTTGGGATATCCAGCCCCCTTTCTCCCATCCTGGTACAGCAGAAAAGACATATAAACATGCCATTTAAATTAAAGAAACAATGGAATAAGTGGAATCCTGGACATCAAAAATATATACAAGCAGGTATGTTTTTCCTGAACTAAACATTTCAACCATAAAAATATTCAACAGCCAAACCCTATAGAACTAGGGCTACGGCTATTTCAATTATAACTATTCTTTATTTTAAAAATATAGGGCTAACAGCCTTTTGGGTGATATTTATACATGAACAATAGTTCTAGGTTCCCTACATGAATCATAAAGCAATATGCAGAACATAGACTATTTTTCATAGCTTAATCTTGCATTATCTTGCTTAATTTAATCTCTCTTGTAAATATGTTAGATAACTACATTTCATTGTAAGAATTAATAGAAACAGAAAATATATATAAGGCTTTTTTTTTTCCTCGTGAGCTGTATACTGTGATAGATCCAAATGTTGTGGAAGTTGGCAATTCTCCTCCCAGTCACACCTGAAGGTGAATTCTCACCATCAATGCAACTTTAAATGAGGGGCATTTCTGTATCATCAGCACCTCTCCTTGGGCCTTCCTTCCATTAAGCCTGACAAGTCCCACCCTCCTGCCTTCTCAAAGCATTTATCACTGAGCCCTGACACACTTATGAAGTCAGTTAAAACCTGTAGTGTCTTGGTTCTTCTTAGGCCTGAAACAGTTTTTCCCTCTTGCAGTTTAGATGAATGAGACAGCAGGAAAGAAATACTCTTTTTCCAGACTGAACGTTCAGTTTTACACTCCCACTGTCATGTTTCAGCTCTGGCATCTCAAAGAGTCTTAAATGCAGCTCCTGCCCCAGTGCTCTGAGCTGCAGGTTTGCTTTAATATGTGCTACATGTTATTTCAAGTGTCACATCTCTCACTGTGGCTACAGCTCATTTCACTGGTGTCTGACTTCCTCCCTTCGGGGGAAGGGAAAGGGCTGACCAGACCCAAAAAGTGCATTCAGTCTAAAGGAGCAGTAAAATGCAAAATGTTATTGTAAACCAGAAAAGAATTAACAGATTCTAAAAGGAAAGAAAAGATGTAAATTCAACAGGAACTCGCTACAAAAGTTACTATCTGTAAGCAGCTTAGGGTGAATTAGCTTAGAAACCGCCCCAAAAACTCTAGTTTCAAACTTTATAGAACTATTTACTGACGCTCCAGCTTCCCAAAAACCTGTAATCTGTGTCTGAACTTTCTAATCCTCTTGGCCTCAGCCAGTCTCACACACCAGTTCATCTGCAGAAATGATGGGTAGGGTCATTTTCTGAATCCAGTTGTTTTGTGCCTCTTCTTGAGAGTCCAACAAACTCTTCGGAGCAAACTGACTGCAACACGTAGGAGAAACACCAAGGGGAATGTCCATTAACACTGCTGACAAACAGCCTGCAAACAGGAACCTCAATGGAATCAGTGCAATCCCAGCTGGGCTTGTCTTTTGCAAAACAATTGAAGTACCACAGTGTTAATATTGATTTCAAAGTTAAGATGTGTTACCCAGCAAAAGCTCAGAGCCCTTCAGAGGGCACAGAGCAGTGTTCCAACAACTTTGGGCAGGTGTCTCTTTTGCTGACAGGAACAGGATTGGGATAAACCAAAGCGAAGCTATGCCCTGGATTTGTGCAGTTTGACATCCCCTTAACAGCAGCTTGAGTCCAGCTGGCACGTGAGCAAACAGCAGGCAGGGAAAAACAGTCTGGCCACACTTGAGTTAGAAAAAAGGAGCTTAAGGAATGGAGCTGCTCACGGCACAGAGGTGGATCCAGCCAGGCTGGCTCTGCCGCTGCTGTCAAGAGGCTCAGGATGCTGCTGCAGCATTGCAGCTACCAATGAACTTCCCAGTGCATCAGTAGCAAAAATGCTACTAAAAAGGAAAGACAAAACTATTGTTAAAAATCTGTCATTAAGGACACATTCTAATTAATGAATGGTAAAACAAAGCAGAGCCCAAAGCTGTATTAAACCTCTACTTCGGTCATTAGTCACTTGTAGCCATATCTGATTGCGCATATGATTTCTGAAAGTGCCCAGTACAAATCCAGAGTTCATGTGGATAACCTCACGATAACATCCATTTATTTACACATTAGTACTGTTAAATAAATCCAAGTCATGTCTACTTTACAATGAAGTGTGTGCAACAAGCAGAAGAAGTGAAGCACATACATCGTGTGGAGTTCACATTCTTCAAGGTGCAAATTTCAGCTACTCCTGCCCAAATCCTTCTGTTTCTTCAATTGCAAATAACAGCTTTTCCTTCAACTGCTCATAATTCTTATATGGTGGAAGGTCTAAGCGATTGAAACTGAAAAATAAAAAAAAAAATTACGTAATGATGAAGAATTCAACAGTAACAAAAATCCATTATGAATATGGGTGACTGGAATTTTTGCTGTAGAGATGGATACTGGGATTTATACCCTGTGAAAAGCTGACTACTGATGTAAATGTATGTGTTTCTGAGGGCAGAGGTTAGGATTCAAGTGCTCATACAGTGATAATTTTCACAAACTTTTCTTAGTTGGAGGAAAACTAACCTCTAGCTGTTTAATTAGAGTCACCATTCAGATTCAAAATTTTCAATTTGTGTGGTTTTGCCTACCACTAACACCCAAAGAAATGAGCAGAAGTGACCTTTTCTCTGGGAAGTGTGTGAATGTGCCTATTTCACTAAGGAGTGAAGTGATAGCAAAGGATGGTCCCCACCTTGTCAGACAGTACTCTTAATTACTTTAATTACTCAGTAATATAATACACAAATCCATGGAATTCACAATGGAATCTATTCCATGCCACGAGAGCTTTTCAGAAGTTCAGCTATTATTCAACAACACAGTTCGTTGGTGTAATTTGTGTTTGCTTTCAGAGTTTCAACCATTTCAGCATATTACCCATTTACTACAATGTCAAAGCAGACTGTGGTCAGCAAAACCAGAGAAATAGCAATATTCTGATTTGTTATGTACTCACCAGGTATGACTTCTGGGTAACCAGTTTTCCTTTCCAACTTTTTCGATACAGAATTTTTGGGGTCCATTGCTCCCTGTAACAAATTCCAATAGACAAGGCATAGGTCCAGCTACCTTTGTGTCACTGTAACACAAACCTGAAGCATGTAAGGCTTAAACGAATACAGGATTACCATTATTTGCACAGAGAAGGGACATTTGTCTCACTATACAGGTCTGCATGTGGAGAAATGCACCAATTTGAAATTATTTTAAAGCGCAGTAAATAGGTGTAAACATTCCTTCCATTTTTTTCCATCATAGCTCAAGTATATGCAGGGCTTACAAAACAGCATTCAATATAAAATTCATTAAAAATGCCATAAATATATAATTTGGTTCTTTTTAGAAGTATCTCCTGCATTAGAAGTGTTATTAACACATACCCATGAGGTCAGCAAATCCTCCCACTGGCAACCTGCATGTTCCAGTTACGAACTGCAAGAGTCTCATCCTCTTCTCATTATCTATTTCTTTCACAAACTGAAAAACAGTAATTGAAATAAACATTTAGGGATAGATTCAATCTACAGATTTTTCACATCATCACCATCCACAGATGAACAGTAAGGTGGCTTTTAGGAATAGCTGGGTTAGCAGTAACAGTTTCTATCTGCATTCTGCAGGCATGCTCAGTGTTCTGACCACTGTTCTCTGAGCTGTAGCTGTGCTCTGTAACTTCTGCTGGTCTGAGAATAAAGCAAAGTCTGCAAACCTGCCAGAACCACATGATCTGCCTGCTGGTCCTGGTGTAGTGCCTGTAGATGGTGTGTCTCTGCCAGTCATTCAGGTCGATTTCTTGCATTCCACAGAGAAGCACCTTTGAGGCAGAAAAAGGGAAATAAGCAGAGGAGTACAAATTTCCACTTTCCTTCTGTGACCACCAACACAGCAAAAGAGAACAACTGGACCCCTACTTAGCAGCACCTGCAATGACAGTGCACTTTTAATTTTAAACTTCATCCAAAACTTCTATAAACAAAGACTGGTGATGGTTCATGAAGTGTATTTGGAGAGGCCATAAATTAGAAAGCATCTCTGTTGTGAAGAATGGAGTAATCACCTGCAATTTTAGGAATAAATTCTTCCCTGTGAGAGTGCTGAGGCTCTGGCACAGGTTGCCCAGAGCTGTGGCTACCCCTGGATGCCTGGAAGTGTCCAAAGCCAGGCTTGATGGGGCTTGGAGCAACCTGGGACAGTGGAAGGTGTCCCGACACATCGAAGGGGGCTGGAACAAGATTATTTAAGATCCCAACCCAAACCATTCTGTGATTCCATGTAAACATCTGGCTTATAGACAAGCCAGAACAGTTTATCTTTGCCCAGCCATACAGTTCTTCCCTAGGGATGGGATGTTTTGTTTTGATGGTTTTCTTTTCAAACTGAACAGATGCTTCAGAAAGTGTAATTTTGAGAGATCAAACCCAAACCAAGCACTTGGCCCAATCTATGTGCAACTATCCATTGTGTATCTGGTTTTATCTCCCATTCTGTCGAGTTACTTATTGTTTGAACTCAGGCAAATCAAAGAATCACAAAAACAAAGTAAGAAATTTCTGCTGACAGAATATTGGCCTTTAGAAACATCTAAGTTGGCTGCAAAGAGGAAAGTTAAGGAAAACACATTAATCTAATACTACTCCATGCAGTTTTCCCCATATTCCCTATAAAACAGTTGTCAGCCTCAGTGAGTTCTGCTCTTCAGATGTACTGACTGGAGTTTATTTTATGTGTAATGGACCTGGATCCAGCAATAGCCAAGCAATCCTTTACCTCCAGTTCCTTTGCATCAAAATACTGCAAATACTGTTGTGGCAGAATTTCATTGAAGCCTTCAAAGAAAGCCTGTGTCTGCTCCTCAACACCTCGGGACAGTCTCCATTCTGCTACTAGCCTGGAAAAGAAGACACACCAAGATCATTTAAACGGCTCATGCTAACCCAAGTCCACATCTTTGCCTATTTTGAGATGAACTGTAAGCTAAGTTAGAAAAAACATGGAAAGTCTGGAAAGTTCTGGGGATAGAGCACTGTGTAATTTTATCAGCAGCCTTTACTCTGTACAAATTATTTCATTTTTTCGCTGAATTAAACCCTAAGTGTTCAACCATTCTGCTACAGAAGTATTTTGGACTCAGAGAGGAGGCAGCATCTCTTCACTGATTACATTAATGAGAGCACAGCAGTCCCGAGGTATTTGAAGATTTTGTCTGATATTCTCCCCAGAAATCTCAGTTGTTATCCATGACAAGGTAAAAAACAAGTCAAGTTGTACTGGTGAAGAGCAGCAGGACTGCCAGCTTACCAAGCAGTGACTATGTCCATTTGGAAAGTTCCATATTTGTTTCTGTTAATCATGAAACTTTGCTCTGTAGCAGAAACTCCACTCTCCATTAATAAAAGGGTGAAAAGCAGGCAGGAGACCCGGAGAACCTGAACCCAGGGAGAAGCAGATATTATACTGAATTCAAGCCTAACCTGTCAGGAGTACTGGAGTCTAAAGGAGAGGTGGCTATTTCTCATTTCAGTCCTAGAAACTTGGGGGACTTAAACCAGGCCTTGGAGTAAGACAAAAGAATCTGAATGAAACTGGAATCCAAGCTCTCCCTGGGTTCCTAGGAACTAGAGAAGAATGATTTTCTACAGATCCTCCCTCCTGCCAAATGCCAGTATGTTTCTTGTGCAAACACCACCTCTTTTGTGAATCACTGAAACGTCTGCAGATTTCTCACGCGATGAAAGCAGAACCCACTCCCGACTCCCTCCTGCTGCCCACTGAAAAAGCTGTCATAGAACACATCGTAACAAAGAAGAAAATTCTCTGTGATTCAGTTTAGTTTGTGCCTGGAATGTGTGATGACTTTTGTTTTCTTGCAAGCACATCCTCCAAGTTCACACCTTAAATCAGAGCAGCTGTACTGCTGCACGCTGAGGAAGGAGGGGATATTTTAGGATGAAGCAGGTTACTGTCCACATTTTTATTCCTTAATCACTCTTAGGCTCCTTCACTCTTAATCTGTTGTTTTAAAACATTTTGGTGCAGCAAATGTGATCCTTACTTTATGACAAAACAACCTGTCATTCATAACACTGTTACAACTACAAGACCAGTTCAGATAAAACTAACAGCAATTCCAAGTATCTTTGAAAAACAGGAATCTTCACAAAAGTATCCAAAAATGTTCTCAAAATAATAATAATAATAAACCTACAAAAGACAACCCCTCAAATCCCCAGATGAACCAGAAATGGCTGACTAGAACATCAGCAGGCTATGAAGCAATATAATTATAATAATAAACACATGTAACATTTAATGAAATACCTGACATTCACAATTCTTGTAATGGTGTTCTGTTAAACTGAGATAACTCTAGAAAAAAAGCAGACTTTCTTCTAATCATGATCTGTAGGAAAAGTGCATTTTAGAAACTTATTTCTATCAATATTCCTCTTTCAAATATGAGATCCAAACACTTGCCAATTGTTGCCAGCATCAGCAATTACTCAGCAATGCTTTAGATGACAGTCTTTTGTTGCTAGAACTCAAGAAAGAAAATGACAGAGTATTTTAAAGTCTTCATTTATTCTTACCTGATGTAGTCTTCTTTGTTTTCTTCTGTGACCAGAATGTTGCTACCATTTGGCTTCAAATCATGGCTTTTGATTTCACCTAGTATTTCTTTATCAACAGAAAAAAACATTTCCAAGCCACATTCTTCAATATCATTCTCTCTGGAAGGAAAAAAATATACTTTTAAGTAACTGTGTTGAGAACTTGCACACAATAGAAGAGATGAGTATGAAGAACCTTAAGGTAGAAGGTTTGGAACTAAATAGTCAAGATAAGGAAGGCTTCCTTACACAATAATTATGGCCTTGCAAGAAGTCCTGGAGTTTGTAGGTTCATTTATGCTTCTGCAAAGTGAAGAGCTGCCTGCATATAGAGGTTTTGATGACCATTTTCCTCCAGAATGATGTGCAAAATCCAGATACTTATCCTGACCCATAACACAGAAATGCCAGTCTTGACAACACGGCTGTGGTTTATCGAGCCCCGTGATGCAACGGCACTTCTGAACTTCATCTTTACAAAATACTGCATGAAACCTCGGGTGAGGAGGGAAGGCTTCAGATGAAGAACTGATTTTATTTCATCATCCATCCCTTTTAAAATGAAAGCTACATGCTCCAGATCAGTTTGAGCCCAGAGGTTTGGCAGATGACCTCTAAAAATCCCCTTCCAAACTCTGTCAATCTGTGAAATCCTCAAAATTGTCGCAATGAGAAAAACAGCCCCCTGATACAAGTGCCAAGGAATGCTTCCTGCAAAGTTATAAAATTTGCTTTTTCTGTGAGGAACAAAGTGATGTCTGTTCTGACAGACATGGCTCTTCTCCCTTCCAGATGTGCAGCCCTTTCCTCAGGGGTTATCTCCAGCAGCACTACAGATAAGCAGGCTCAGCTACCCTCAAGTCAGGGTCTGGACTGAACAGACTCTGCAGCCCTTGGACATCTGAAGACTTTTCTCCAATTTTCACATCCTTAAGTGTTTTTTCAAAGAGACAAAGCCTTTCCTGGAATTCAGTCTAGAAGATTTCTATCACTACAGAAATTGCTTTCAATTAAAATCAAGACACATCCATGGAGTGCAGAACATACTATGAAAACCAAACAAAATTCCTGTCTGCATTCTTAAACATCTCATATGCTGCTTTCTCTGCTACTCAATATTTAAGATAAACCTTCCAACAATCACCACTACAGGAGATGAAAATCCTGGCTTTTATATTTAAGTTTGGCATTTCAAAAACCAATATATTCTCACAACTTCTCTGAAGTTTTCAAAGCATGTTTAAAACTATTCTTAGTATGATTCCTAAGTAAAATGTTTTGTCTCTAGGCACAAGACTAATTTTTCTGCAAAATTGTTTTTATTATAGCTGAAGAAAAAAGAAATTACTGAATTTGTCTTTTTCTTCTAATATATTTGTTAGCTGTTTTAAACTGAAAGAAAAAAATCTGTGTTATTGAAACAAATGGTGCACATCAACCATGGACTAAAACATCCTGGCTTCCTCCTGTAACAAAATCAGTATAGAATTACAATGCTTTAGATCCAAGGGGTTTTAAAAGTTATTTCTTAAAATACCTGTAATACATAATTCCAAAATAACTGTGGTCTAGGAACTCCACATCCTTTTTATTTGCTAGTCTCTGAAGAGGAATTTGCAAAGGAGTAGAAGAGGAGGACTCCACAAGAGCATGGGCAGAGAGGTACCTGACCATGCAGTTGTAGAAGGCTGCCAGGTAGGAATGGTCTGGAATCATTAAGCTTTGAGCAAAAATACCAGGACAGTGAGAACTTCTTTAAAGCATTAAATATTCAATATTAACCTTGAAGTCAAATTGCAAGTGTGAATAACAGAAGCACTATGTGGTAGTAAATAATAAACTTCACTTGTTAACTTCCTGTTATTGTAGCACTAAACATTTTGTTTTCGAACTAAACCAGGTACTAGAGAAATATTAAATGGATTTCTGTGGATTTCCTTTAATTAGTTATCTGAGAAGCCTCAGTCAAATTTACTCAAGCCATTTTATCTGTAACCATGTTCATGACTGCCACATCTATATGTCTAACTAGAATTAATAAAAGCCAACCAAAAGAAAACACAAGATGCTGCACGAAATATTCCATGAACCAGAAAAGCTCTGCATTAACAAATCATTCTTTGTGTATCTAAAGTCAGAGTAAACATTCCCTACTGCTCTGCAATGTTAGATTATACTTTTCAGTAGAGTTGTTAGTAACAATTTACACCTACTTCCTGGCAGGAGTGAAAACCAAAAACATTTTATCGCTATTTCAAGAACAAAATGAAGTCAAACTCACTTTACCCAGATGAGAGAGTTGTAAAACTCTGGGTCAACAGATTCTAAATCTTTGAGTCCTACTGCCTTGTTTAGGATACGTTTATAGAATGGCAGAGAGAAACCAGTGTCAATGAACTTCCCATGGAACAAAGCCTGAGGAACACAAAAACAGACAAAATAATGATTCAATACTTAAAGGATGATTCAATACTTAATACAACAACATTCTGTTCTCTGTGCCCATGAAATCTGACAGCCAAAGAATTAAACCAACCTGAGTATCATGACTGCGAATATGCTGAATTAGTTTATACCAAATACCAATAGGAGTTATAGCCAAACACCTGATAATTTCAACTCAAAAATGGATTTTTAAATTATCCATCTGATGGCACAATATTTATTTATAGGAAAATTACAGGACAGACCCTCTTCCTGCTTTAGGACTTACCATGGCAATGAACCTCCCGATGAACCTGAAGTATTTCAGGTGGTCTGGGTTGATGTAAGAGGCTGGGTTTATCTGTAAGCAGTAGTTATCTTTCCCTGCATATTCAAACAGGCAATACATGGGGTTCAAGACTTCATGTGACAATAGAAAGAACCACTCCCTGAAATCACACAAACAATAAAAACACATTTCAAAATAAATCACAGAAAAAATTATTGTAGCTAACTCATGTTGACTCAGGCCCTTTTTGGCACAATCTACCTCTTTCCCCAGAGAGCAGCTGGCCCACACTGACACCAAAGGGAAACTACAGCAAATTACAAATTAAAATAAAAGTTGCAATGATACACAACTGTCAGTGGTTTGGGTAAAACCCACTCTTATCTAAATGAGCACATTACAAGTCTACCCCTGATCTAAACATCTGGGGTTGGGAAATGCCAATTAACATATGTGCTTCTCATTACATTCCAGTCAAGACTTTGGATTTAAATGTAGATTTCTGTTCACTTTCTCAATAAACTCTACTTTGACATTAAGAGTTGGGTCAAAGGCTCATTTTAGTTCAGTAAGCTGCATATCTTTAATCGTGGAGATAATTAAAGTCATTCCTAATGCAAACTGGAAATCATTTTATACAGTTTTAAGACATGCAAACACAATCTTGCAGAACTACCTTCCTCAGATGTTCCAAGTTAAGGAATAAATTTCACTCCTATTGTGAAAGCAGTGCAGTTTAAGTATCTACTTTGGGGAAGCTTTCACATCACCACTTGCAGAAGAAGTTATTATTTGCCATTTCAGTGTAGTTTACCTTGCCACACCTCCATAATCTAAACCTTCTTCACCAGGGAAAATAACCCATAAACGTCTTCGGAGATCCTGAGGGCTGAAGCTCATTATCTTAGTGAAAGAAAAACAATCAATTCTTTTTAAGAAAACAGCTATAAGCACTGGTTAGAATTATTACTATTTTCTAACAAGCACTAGAGCATTTAATAATTTGGAAAAGTTTTAATCAGGGTCTACAGACCTTAACAAAACCTTAACATTTTAACCCTGGGTCTACAGAGATAAACAAGAATTGCACTCCTAACAATGCAAAAGAAGTAATAATTTTTGCTTTAAAAAAAATTAATTACTCATTCCAAGACAACCAGACTGAGATCAACTTAATATATTTTTTGTACATAGCCCATGCTAGTATAAGACAATAAGGAAAAATGCACCAACAAACATAAGCACAACACGAAAACATTCTGAGAATGGGGTACTGCCCTGCCCCAGCACTCTCCTAAAAATTAACTCAGATTTTAAATCATTCTGAGAAAAAAAAA